>CALQYR020007252.1:111478-141011 GCA_943334845.2 Auanema sp. JU1783
ATCCCAAAGTTGCTGCTAAACCAGATCCTAAAACTGCAGCTAAGCCCACCAGTAAAAAGCCTATGGAGGATGAAGAACTTCCTGCTGATTTGGTAGCAGGCCCAGATAAGAAGGACCCGAAGATGAGCTTGAAGGATCCTAAGACTGCAGCTAAACCTGATCCTAAAGTGGCAACTAAGCCAGACCCTAAGACCGCTGCCAAGCCTGATCCTAAGGTTGCAGCTAAGCCAGATCCTAAGACCGCTGCTAAGCCCGATCCTAAGACCGCTGCCAAGCCCGATCCCAAAACGGTAGCTAAGCCCACTAGTAAAAAACCTATGGAGGATGAAGAACTTCCAGCTGATTTGGTAGGAGGCCCAGATAAGAAGGACCCGAAGATGAGCTTGAAGGATCCTAAGACTGCAGCTAAACCTGATCCTAAAGTGGCAACTAAGCCAGATCCTAAGACCGCTGTCNGACTGCAGCTAAACCTGATCCTAAAGTGGCAACTAAGCCAGATCCTAAGACCGCTGTCAAGCCTGATCCTAAGGTTGCAGCTAAGCCCACCAGTAAAAAGCCTATGGAGGATGAAGAACTTCCTGCTGATTTGGTAGGAGGCCCAGATAAGAAGGACCCGAAGATGAGCTTGAAGGATCCTAAGACTGCAACTAAACCTGATCCCAAAGTGGCAACTAAGCCAGATCCTAAGACCGCTGCCAAGCCTNATGAAGAACTTCCTGCTGATTTGGTAGCAGGCCCAGATAAGAAGGACCCGAAAATGAGCTTGAAGGATCCTAAGACTGCAGCTAAACCTGATCCTAAAGTGGCAACTAAGCCAGATCCTAAGACCGCTGCCAAGCCTGATCCTAAGACCGTTGCTAAGCCGGATCCTAAGACCGCTGCCAAGCCCGATCCTAAGACCGCTGCCAAGCCTGATCCTAAGAAAGCAGTCCCAGCTAAGCCTACGAGTAAGAAACCTACCGAAGATGAAGAACTTCCTGCTGACTTGGTGGGAGGACCAGACAAGAAGGACCCGAAGATGAGCTTGAAGGATCCTAAGACTGTAACTAAACCTGATCCCAAAGTGGCAACTAAGCCAGACCCTAAGACCGCTGCCAAGCCTGATCCTAAGGTTGCTGCTAAACCAGACCCTAAAGCATCCGCTAAGCCAGATCCTAAGACCGCTGTCAAGCCTGATCCTAAGGTTGCAGCTAAGCCCACCAGTAAAAAGCCTATGGAAGATGAAGAACTTCCTGCTGACTTGGTGGGAGGACCAGACAAGAAGGACCCGAAGATGAGCTTGAAGGATCCTAAGACCGCTGCCAAGCCTGATCCTAAGGTTGCAGCTAAGCCAGATCCTAAGACCGCTGCCAAGCCTGATCCTAAGGTTGCTGCTAAACCAGATCCCAAAACTGCAGCTAAGCCCACCAGTAAAAAGCCTATGGAGGATGAAGAACTTCCTGCTGATTTGGTAGGAGGCCCAGATAAGAAGGACCCGAAGATGANAGGTTGCAGCTAAGCCGGATCCTAAGACCGCTGCTAAGCCTGATCCTAAGAAAGCAGTTCCAGCTAAGCCTACGAGTAAGAAACCTACCGAAGATGAAGAACTTCCTGCTGACTTAGTGGGAGGACCAGACAAGAAGGACCCGAAGATGAGCTTGAAGGATCCTAAGGTTGCAGCTAAACCTGATCCTAAGACCGCTGCCAAGCCTGATCCTAAGGTTGCAGCTAAGCCGGATCCTAAGACCGCTGCTAAGCCTGATCCTAAGAAAGCAGTCCCAGCTAAGCCTACGAGTAAGAAACCTACCGAAGATGAAGAACTTCCTGCTGACTTGGTGGGAGGACCAGACAAGAAGGACCCGAAGATGAGCTTGAAGGATCCTAAGGTTGCAGCTAAACCTGATCCTAAGACCGCTGCCAAGCCTGATCCTAAGGTTGCAGCTAAGCCGGATCCTAAGACCGCTGCTAAGCCTGATCCTAAGAAAGCAGTCCCAGCTAAGCCTACGAGTAAGAAACCTACCGAAGATGAAGAACTTCCTGCTGACTTGGTGGGAGGACCAGACAAGAAGGACCCGAAGATGAGCTTGAAGGATCCTAAGGTTGCAGCTAAACCTGATCCTAAGACCGCTGCCAAGCCTGATCCTAAGGTTGCAGCTAAGCCGGATCCTAAGACCGCTGCTAAGCCTGATCCTAAGAAAGCAGTCCCAGCTAAGCCTACGAGTAAGAAACCTACCGAAGATGAAGAACTTCCTGCTGACTTGGTGGGAGGACCAGACAAGAAGGACCCGAAGATGAGCTTGAAGGATCCTAAGACTGCAACTAAACCTGATCCCAAAGTGGCAACTAAGCCAGATCCTAAGACCGCTGCCAAGCCTGATCCTAAGGTTGCAGCTAAGCCGGATCCTAAGACCTCTGTTAAGCCTGATCCTAAGAAAGCAGTCCCAGCTAAGCCTACGAGTAAGAAACCAACCGAAGATGAAGAACTTCCTGCTGACTTGATGGGAGGACCAGATAAGAAGGATCCGAAGATGAGCTTGAAGGATCCTAAGACTGCAGCTAAACCTGATCCTAAGGTGGCAGCTAAGCCAGATCCTAAGACCGCTGCCAAGCCTGATCCTAAAAAAGCAGTCCCAGCTAAGCCTGCCAGTAAGAAACCTACCGAAGATGAAGAACTGCCTGCTGACTTGGTGGGAGGACCAGACAAGAAAGACCCAAAGATGAATTTGAAGGATCCCAAAAAACCAGAGAAGGCTACTCCAAAGGGTAAGGACGATAAGCCGAAAACGAAGACTCCTCTGAAAGTAAAACCAAATGATGATGAGGATGATGTTGATGTTGATGCCTCATTTCCTTTGAAACCTAAAAGCAATAAACCATTGAAAATTAAACCAGACGATGATGATGAGGAACCTTGTGCTGAAGGAAGTTTCAAACTGCCGTCCAAGGATAACGATGATAGTGATATTGACGAAGAGGAGCCTTGCGATGAAGAAGATGAGCCCGACGACGATGAAGAAGAGCCTATTGTAGATGAAGAGGAGGCCGACGACGAAGAGGAAGATGAGGAAGAACCAAATGAGGAAGAAAAAGAAAACCCAGGTATGTTTCTGAGTATAACACAGCGAATAAGTTTCATAGACGTAAATGGCGAAGGTACCTACACGCCACATTGGGTTGCTCCTGTGAAAGAGCCTGAAGAGCCGATACCCATGCCGCCCGTTCAAAAGACGATCGCAGAGATAAATAAGGAGGAACGAATCCCTCCATCTATTCGTTATGCTAGAAAACCCAGAAAAACGTATTCGATTCGTTGATATTTCTCTTCAAGTATAAAATTTTAGGCTGGTGGCCATACCTTTTGTGATACCATGGGAACAAAGTGCTGCCCTGATTACTCAAGAAGGTATGGGAGCTTTCGGAAAGCCTCGTAGCGCTAATGTTAAAGTAGATATGGGAAAAAAAGATTTAGTACAGGTTAATTAAGACAATTTAATCATTTTAAATATGTTATTATAAAGGGTGCTCTTGAATCAGAGACAGTGATACCAATGATGAACGATCCTAGAAAGTGTGCAAATAGGAAAGGAATGCGTCCTTTCGGAGGAAACCGATTGAATATCTCTCAAGTAGTAGATTCTCATGTTTATCAAAACAATGATGTGAGATTTAATTGGTTTATCCTAAAACTGTTTATGTTTATAGAACGGAGCAAGTGAATCCATAATTCCTTTGATGGCTAAAGGATCGAAGATTCAACAGAAAGACGATTTTGGTAATCTCCGTTCACAGGTATTTATCGAAGAAAATTCATGAGAAGATTGTTTCTTGAGGTTACGAGTGTGAAGTATACTGAAAAAATGGATCCTGGTATGCACAAAGAGTCTCATGGGTTCATTTCTAAGCAATTTGAATCAGCAAAGCAAACTGCTGGTAGTAATGTATTGGATAGACGACGAGATATGGTAATTATTAATTTGTTCACTTAGTGAAAACGTTGAATACTGTAGGTACCTTCATACCAGGAGCTGAGTAAGGAAGGTGAGGGTATGATTCCTTTGATGTTTGATGGAAGAGCTGTCATGCTCAAAGAAGGATCTGAATTTGGTTTGTTAATCATTACTAATTATCAGCTCGCTTTTGCTGTTTTCAGGATCATTCCGGCCGTTGATGATAGAAGCGTCTGGTGGATACCCAATGAGTTATGAACAGGAACTTCAATGCAAAAAATTCATACCTTTCCAGGTAATTTTATATTTTTATGTTTCTGCAAGAGCTTAAACATGTTCATAAACATACGTACTCATATTTATCATGTAATGAAGAGATTAAGAGGTTATTAGATTCTGAATACGTTAGTTACTAATAAGCAGTGATATAGAATTATTCATTTTGTATTGAATCATTCATGAGACACGTGAAATGCCACGTGATTCAGCTGAAGGATAAAGTTCATTTGAATGTTGTAGATGCTAGAGAGCGGTTGTATTTATTCTGTTCGTCTCATTATATTAAGTATTTCAGACAGCGCCATCCTTATCGACATAGGGAAAACGAAATATTTAATTGAATCTCTCCCTGTGATATTTCTATGTATAAATGACAGTTTATTAATCATTCTTAATCTTTTCTTTGTAAGACATCTCAAAGCAAGACCAATAGTATAATGAAAGCAATTTTCTAATGAACATGAATAGTATGTAGAGTGGAACGAACAGTATAATAGCAATGTCAATGGAGAATGTTGTTATAACAGATGAATTATTTGAGTTCTTGCTTTTCAAGCTTTTTGCAATCAGAAGGTCAATATCTTCTGATTGCTTTGATAGCATATCCTTAATGCTTTGCACATTAACCGCATATCTGAAATGCATGTAATGAGTCCTTGTGTCTGCTATGGGATCTGAGAGTATTTTTGTTTTGCTTACCTTGCTGATAAAATTGTATCATAATGAATTAATAAATTATTATCAGCCACAATTGAAACTTCTCTGCAAAGTTGTTTTACAGAAGACTGGCATAGATTAAGGTAGAAAATACATTTTTTCGAAGGCTTGTAGATTTTTTTCCAACAAATCACTTTGTCCTAATATGAGTGTTGGAATTCCATTATGTAAAGCTTCTACCATATCAGAATAATCACCATTGCTAATCAATAGTTTGGCATTTGCAAAATCTTAATTTATTTCTTTTGTTTTTCCAGATATCATGAGCTTTGACCTACTTGGCTTGCTCACGACCAGTTGGACGTTCGCTGGGACTTCATGTTGAGCTTTTGTCAACCAAACAAACTTTGTCGTTTTCTTTGCTCTACAAAAAGGTTCAGATGAGATTTAAGAATTAGGATACTACCTGAATAGTTCAAAAAGGGCATTCCTAGAGGATTCCGATAACGAGTTGTTATCATCCAAAGCAACGATAACAACAGAGTTTTCAGCTTTCTTAAGTAGAGTGATGAAAGCTCCAAAATCTCGCTTATCCCAACCTTTGGACTTTTGTTGTTCGGAGAGTTGTTCATAAAATGAATTCGATTGTTAAACGATAAATCATTGTGTAGTATAGGCTGAGCTCCGCTTATAATCGTTGTTATCTGTAAATTAAATAAAACATATAGTTAATTATTATCTTTAATTATACCTGATGACGAAGTGTTGCTATTGAAGGAAAGTCGTCGCTGTATTGCTGCTGGAAGAGCTCAGTCAATGAACTGTGCTGAACTTTGTATTCTTAGTTGCTTCTTGTGCTTTGCATGACTCACCAAAAACCACCATTCACTCAGATAGTTGAATGCTCCAATGAATATTTGCTGGAATTTTTCCACAAGGCCTTCACTAGCTGGTGTGATCCCGTTTTCAATCAAGATGTTACTGGAAGGAACTCCTGGTTCAGCTAAAGCCCATTTAAGGATGCCAGCTTTCTTGATAACTCTTAAAGAAGCACAATGAGTCATTTCAGAATGAATCAGAGATTCATACCCAAGCAGACAGTAGTCTACATCACTCAGTATTGCCAAGTCTAGCTTTCTTGCTGAGATGTCTTTAATGAGTTTGTCGTTCTTGAGCATTTCTGACAGAATATGTTTTTTGAAAATAATCAACTCATGAACCTTTACAAATTTGCAGACTGGCATCTTTGAAAATCCTGTTTTCTGCCACAATATCAGAAAATTCTGAGAATTTATGTAGTTTCCTGGAAATGAGCAGATTGTTGCAAATCGAGAGTATGGGGTATGACGAACCTATGTGTGAAAGGCTTGAAGTCCCTCGTACAGGCAACACCAGTGACGTTCAAAAAAATCTGGTGAACCTACAGATGAAAGAGGAAGTGATTAGCAGAGAAAAACAAAACAAATAAAAACTTTCTCAGAAGGTACATGTAGGCTGCTTTTGCATGTGGGATTTGGACGTATCAAAGTAACATGATGTTGACTGACAAATAGATTACTTAACTGAATAGCATTTTTGATCTAAAAAAGAAAACGAAAACAATTGGTAAAGACGAAAATAATGAAAAACCTGTTGAGAGTTAAACGGACTGCTGAACAATCCGATGTTCAAACTGAAAATGGATGGCAGAAGACAAAAATAAAGCAAAAGCTGAGAAATCATTTGTTAACTAGGTCACAAAAATGGATGAAAGGTAACAAATGCTTCTCTTATCTGTTAGACAATCAGCATATATGGATGTTTGATAAATTTTTTCAGAAATTTTCCTGATTAAAATGTATTTGAAGAATATACAATGTTGATGAAGAAAAGATATAGTCAGACAGGCAGGACGTATAGATGAATGGGGGATGCTAATGGATGTATCTCCAGCGCGATGATACAGCATTTCGATTTCCTGATTAAACGTGTTCGCGAACTTTCACAAATAGATCTAACATAAAAGTATAAAGCATATTCAATTTGATACTCAGATGTGAAGGAAAAAATGGCTTATTTGCAATTTAGTTATGATTATATGAGCTTTCTATTATAAATTTCAGCCTCAAATGGTTACCTGGGAAACATAGATTTCCACTCGGGCATGTCATTCTTCTATTTTTCAATTTTACTTTTCAAAGCCCAAATTCATATAGTTTTCATTATTCTAGAGAAGCAATCTTATAAGATAGATAAGACATTCTCATTATTTCCAGAATGTCTTATCATCATCATCATGCTCAACAACGTCCTCGACGTATCAACGAAGAAGATGTTCCAGAATCGAAACACACTATCTTCATCAGAGGATTACCTGGCAATATGTCGACAGATGATATTAAGTAATTTATTTTTAAAACTTTTTTTTTTCATTTTTTGTTTTTTTTTCCAAAAAAAAAATATTTTCAAGTACTCTTCTTCTACCTATAATTTCATTTTTGCAGCCTTATCATGTAAAGTTATAATAATGCTTGTATTAGTGTTCTTTCTTTCATATTTCTGAATGATGGTAGGATTCACATCAACTCAACTTCCTCTTCAATCTTTTCAACTCATCAACTTTCAACTTATTTTCATCATTTTCAGAATATTCTTCGAAGATAAAATAGGTCCTGTTTCTTTCGATTTTGTTCGATCAAGTCCAGATAATGCTCGTCTATTCGTTGCCGTACGATTTGAGTCCCGTGAGGATGCTAAGACAGCCATGAAAAGGTATTTTCGTTCTTTTTTTTTGTCCTCATCTACTAGTACCTTTTTATGTGTTTTCGTATTATTTTAGATACGCTGATGATGAAATACTTGGATACAAATGTGATATCACTTGGTTCCGTGATATACGGAGGTTCGCCCAGTATAAAGCAGTTCGTCAGTTTTCTTCTCTGAATGTTTTATATGCTTTGTCCATTATATAGAAGTGAAAAATCGTGGAAGGTCTTCTTCAACTTATGGACGTAAGAATCATAAGAACAACAAGTTAGATTAGTTAAAACTTGAAATAGAGCAATTGTGTCTTGCAGGTATCGAGATCGCAGTCGATCACGTAGTTCCTCATTCAACAGCTCTAGATCCAGTGGCTCTAGGTTGTCTATATGAAATGTATTTCTCACAGAATTTTTAGAAGTCGTGCGAGCATTAGAAGCCGTTCTTCCTCCAGAGAATCGTATAACTATCGAAAACGATATTCAGAAGAGAGTGGAGATGAGGAACGAGCTAAAAATCGTAAGAAAGGAAAAGAGAAGTATGTTTGACATCAAAAAATGTTGGTGAACTGATTATTTGAAGATCACAGTTTTCAAGAAGTAGAAGCAGTTCTAATGAACATTCCAAACAGAGCTCTAGGAATCCAGATACGCCTCCTAAGCCAGCAAGTATGGGTAAGTTATGCCTCACAAACAACTTCCTCATTGTTTATAGTCAAAGATGATATGAGAGTTTTTGACAAATTGTCGGATAAAGAATCGTCTGAGCCTCCGTGTGTCAGAAGCCCTCCTTCTTCGAATCAGTTAAAACTACATTTGAAAGTAGGCAGAATCGCGTAGACAATTTTCAAATTTGTCTTCTTTCATAGGAATTGACAGCGAAAATAGCAGAACAAGCAGCTGAATTGGCAGAGAAAGCCGAATTACAGTCGAGTGTGTCAAAGCCAAAATCTCCCAGTGAGACGCCGCCTCCTGAAGAGCAGCCAGATTTTGATCAACCTCTAAGGAAAGTGTTAGTTTATTGAGTTAGCTTTCTCATATTGAAAATAACCTTGCAGATTTGCTCATAGTGGTTCCTTTGATGAGCCAAGAAGGACAAAGGTTGAACCTGAAACGATAAAAGCGTCGATTCCAGTTATTGAACCTCGCATTCTGGCTACTAGCTTAGTACCTAAGCAAGTGAGAAATTCGAAACAAATCTCAAATATTTCATTACCACCTGCTGAACATAAGCCGTCCAGTAAGAACATGTGGACACCTATCGAGGTTCCTTTCATCAATTGCGAAACGTTCAGTTGAATGAATGATTCCAGAATCAAAAATTTGAAGTCGAGCCAAAACCGCTGAAGTACTTCCAATCTCTCAAGGAGATACAAACAAGTGCTTTGGTAACAGTGAAAGTCTTAACGCCTGAAGGTTTTATGAAAACTACTTGTGCCCCAAGCAATGTTTGTGTTTTTCAGAAGAAAGTGGGAACCTACGATTGTCAAATTTATGTGTTCCGATCTCAGAAAAAAATATACTGCGAAGCTTACGAGACATGTAATCGTTCACGTTATTCATCTTCACAAATCTGTTTTCGTTTCAGCGAAGACAAAATAGACGGCCTTGAAGAGTTCGATCGCGAGAAATTCCTTGTTCATAAGCGGAAGCTAGAGTTATCGTTCCGCAACGATTGTGATACCTTCGCTTTTGTGGCAAAAAAGTTGCTGGAGAAAGATGAAAGCTTGGAAAAAGCTCTACGAATGGCATTGATAGAGAACATGGAAGATTTGGAGAAGCAGCTATTGGAGAAGCTTGACGCCTACTTATTCTAGTATCGACGTATACTTATATGATAATTGACTAGTATTGCCTTTCTTTAAATTCTTTATATCTTTAAAAATTGAAATAAAAAACAATATAAGGGCACTTTGGAAGTTAAGATATTCCTAATTCATTTATATATTTTCGGAAACATCTGAAAGAAAATGTAGAGAACATTTGAAGAAGTTGATAAGACACAAAGACAAAATAAATTTAAAACAAGTTGGGACGGATTGAAAATAGAAAAATAAAAATTAAACTAGGACATTGAGCGGGGGAATGTTAACATCACAGAAAATAACAGCAGAAGTTTGGCGATCCCAGATTTGTATGTTTCAAGATAATCAGTTAATAAACCCATGATACAGGTAACCATTGTGGACAGGCAGGTAACTTTTCTACTATTCTCTCTAACTGTGTTATTGTATCATCTGTAAGCATATGTGTGAGTTGAGAGAGATTATGAATAAACTTCTTCACCTATATCGTTATTGACAATTATGTAGTCGAAAAGATGGCCGAATGCCTGTCTGAGAATTTCAGATTCGCGTAATAACCGCTCTAATGAGCCATCCGGCTGAAACAAACATCATATATAGTAGCGTAGATGCATGTATTAAATATAAATCATAGAACAATGCTTACATCTTGTAGACCTTGGAGGTTTGGAGCAGCAATGAAGACAACGAAAGGGGAGTACTCTGCTGTTCTGAGCACCTTCAAAGCCTGGGGTTCAACATCCAAAATTGCTATTTTGCCGCTTTTATGTATGTTTCTGATTGTTTCGAGCTTGGTTCCATACATACCTATAATCAAGGCGATTTTGAAAGAACGTTAATAACAAGATATGCTTACTCTCTTCATGTGTTCCATATTCAAGGTATTCATTATTCTGAATATCAGACATCATTTGGTCATTAGATACAAAGAAGTAGTGTTTTCCATCAACTTCATCTTTCCTAGGCGGCCTAGTAGTATCTGAAAGCATGTCTCATGTATACAAAACAATATTAAATTAATAATTACGTGGGATAGGATATGCGAAACGATTCGGATGTCGGTGAATCAGCGTGTTCTTGATATGCCTCCGACCCACACCATGTGCTCCCAGTAGAACTAACGTCTTACGACGATATTGGGATAATCGCATAACCTTAAATTTATTTTTTTATTCACATGGAAAGTTTTCAGAAGTAAAACATAATGATGTATAGATAATAAGGGTACTTACTTCTTCGTATGTGACGAGATCTAATTGATCAAACAAGGCTGAATGTTTTTGCAAATACTTCGTTGTGTAATATTTTTTTTTGCGATTGAACCACATGCAATGCGCTGAAGCCATATATTGAACAAATTGAGTTTTTTCTCAAACATACAATGATCTTTTGCTCTCTCCATGGCTAAACAGGCTGTCCGCCATTCTTGTAATTCTGGCGATGGTATTAAACCAGCAATTGCTCCTTGAGCTCCCGAAGTAGATTGAAGACTTCCACCTAAGGATGGGAAACAAGAAACGAATCTGGCTTGCCACCAGTTATGATCATCTTTCGATATAACCTGTAACATAGTTTTGTTAAGCACCCTAACAGATGAACTGCAAGCTTACCTGTAATATATCTCCTGTCTTAAATGGAACACCAGCCTGAGGACAGGGAATTAGATCATCTTGAGCTGGATCATAATCAAATTGTGCTCTAACAAATATTTCGCAAGCTGGAGGTGCTGATCGATATGAAGGAACAATTTTGAATGTGACCTTGATAATATTAATGAATAGAGGGATGTTATATATATCGAAACATACTTGTCCACGAGCATCTCGAAGCATTTGTTGAAGTGTCTCGACTGATCTCTGTCCGACCGAAATGCCATTAATTTCCCGAATTTCATCTCCTACATGTAGAGTTGCTGAAATGATATTATAAAATGAATAAAAATGAAATCTCGTATGTTTTTTTATCAGTTATGTATATATAGAGAGATATATTGGAAAAATATCTCGAATAAGGAAATTAGTTTGTTATATCCCTTGTCTGAGTCAAAAGTGGATGTGTGCATCTTTCGAAAACCATCGAGAATAGAGAATTAGATTAGAATAGAAGAAAAAAGAAGCAGAAAGCGAAGAACAAGTAGTAGTTGAAGAAGAAAAAGAAGGAAAGAGTAAGAAAAACGAAAATGACACACATGCAGGAAAGCTCTCAGATTGTGTACGGAGCATGATTTGCACAAATTTAGAATCAAAGTAATCAAGGGAATCATAAGATACGACTCAATAAGATAAATCACTCATAATTCATATGATCTATACAACTGTAACTAACCCTGTCTGTGAATCATTCCTCCATGCATTATTCGAGCAACAAAGCATCTTCCATCTTCTGTTACCTAAAATAGAATGAAGTAGAGATTTCAAATGACACTTCTACTTTAAGTAGAATGCAATAGAATGACACAAACCCAATATAGTTAAGTAATGAAAATAAAGAAAAAACTGACAAACCTTGAGTGTAATGCCCATCGGCTCTTCTGTGTCTTTTTGAAATTGAACTAAGCGAACTCTTGAAACGGTATCCATTAAGTCGTCATCGTCTTCTCCTGAAAAAAATGAATCAACAAACTCTAATTAAAACTAATTAAATAACTTTCAGACACAAATTGGAAGAAAAGTAGAAAGAAAAAACGAAAAAAAAACAAAGAAAGCTTACCAAGACACGGAACGAATTCTTCTGTTGAAGTACCAGCTTTACTTGCTCCTAGCGGTAATACCCCTCCATTGAGATATGAATAAGGAACAGGTGGAGGCGTCTGGAATACAGAATATCATTGTAAGAGAACAAAAATTGGGAAAGAGCCGTTGATGCAACCGCTTCATGTTCGAGCAAAATTCAAAATGAAATAACACGTAATGAGTTGCGTCATTGCCCTTATTCTAATTAGCATAAACAAAAATGAAAAAAGTTCAACGTCCGTCTTGTTGGATATTATGTTACTTACCGTATTAATGTTATTAGGAGTTGTTGAAGTATTGGGCTGGGCTGTTCGATCTTCATCACAAACTTCGGAAACAATAACATCATGCGCTTGAAGACATGACTGAAATATTTCAAATTCAACTACTACGTCTCGAACATGAAGATAACTGACAGTTAAATCATTGGCTAATAGAAGCTGTCGAAGCTCAATAGATTCAGCAGATGGGCCAAGTAATGAATCAATTGTCGCAATAACCTATAAGAGAGAAAAAAAAATGATTTAACAATGAACATGAGCTTACATCTCGTTTTAACGAAGAAGCTTCAATATCAGACGTTACTGGTCCGCATTTGAGCTGAGATATCTTATCATACAACTGAAATATGAGAAAGATAACATTATAAAAATCATTTTCATTTCCATTTTTCTATGTTTTTCAGTTTTAAATTTCTTCTTGCTTTAAACTCAAAACTAACCGAAAGAGAACAACTGTTCGAAAGGTTTTTTGTTTGAAGTTGAATTTCGTCTAATCAGGAAGATAAAAGATGAACCGGACCAACTATTTGACCGATTTGAAAGTTCGTGATTGAACGTAAAACAAAAAGAAAAAGTTCAGAAAGAAGAATCACACCTGAGCCAGGTGTTCAGTTTCATCTTTGATGATTCGTGGGTTGAATTAGAAAAATCTTTTTTTTCTTTTCTTTTTATCTTTTTATCTTTCAACTCAAATTTCAATAATAATAATGTTCGAAAGTGAGTGTAGTTGTAGTAGTAGTAGTAGTAGCAGGAAAGAGGCGGAGAGAGAGAGAGAGAGAGAGAAAGACAAGGGGAGTTGAGAAGAAGAGCTTGATGATGAAGAACACAGTCGGTTTGACTTTTAAACTTTTTGTTATTTTTTACATAAAAGGCTTATAGGACTGCATAAAAAATAATGAAGTATTAATGCAGGCAGAACGACAAATCCTTTAAATTTTTGAAGAGGGGATTAGGTCCTTTTAGGGTGTTTCTAACTATTTCCAGTCAGGTTTTACAAACCGAAAGACGAAAAATAAGGAAAAAGAACGCTCTCTCTCTCTCTCCCTCTTTCTCTCTCTCTTTCTCATCCTCTTTCCCTCTCTCTCTCACTAATTTGAAGGAAGAACAAAACATTTGACTTTTAAGTTCTCTCCTTCTTCTCGACAACTCTTTTCACCATTTTCTCTTCATATCTTTTTTTCTCTCTCTCTGTCCGTCCCTCTCTCTCTCTATATATATCTATCTACTTCTCTTTCTATCTAACTAACTATACACATAAAGCTATTGATTGCTTTTTGTTTTCTTACCACTATCAAATTGTAAATCAAATCCATAATTCTCCTCATCGTCATCATAATCAGAGAATGTTTCGATTGTCGATAAAGCAAATGATTGATGATTTTCAATATGTGTTGATGGGCAAGATCCATTTGTTTTATTCTGATTTCCATCAGATGATGTTGTCAAACAATTTCCGTTACCATTCAAGGAATGAACGACTGGCGTTGGGACGGCTTTTAATACGTTCTTGGGCGTATTTGGTGTCTTTTCGTCCGAATCAGTTGTTAGGAATGTTTTTGATGGCCGTAATGAGGGTGGTGGTAATGGTTTTTGACTATCACAAATACACTCAGCTGTTGCTGATGATGAGCTTTTATCTTTTGCTCCAGATTCAAGTAAATTTGAATTATTTGAAGCGTCTCGACAGCAAAGACCACGATCAGAAGCTGCTCCTATACAAAGAACGCAGACGATAAAAACAAGAAAAGATCCAATCAAAACGGCTAATAAACTGTTATGAAAAACAGTTGAATCCATCTACTAAAAATTAAACGTCGCCTAGTTGAATATATTTGGTTGAGAAACAACTATATAAAGCGAATGAGGACTGAAGGGAAAGATAAAAGCAAAACAACAAAACAAGAAGTCAAAAAATTATAGAAAGTAGCAGCTGACTATGCAATTTATTCAGTAATGAATGACGAAAACGAATATAGACACACGAAGCACAGAAGGGAAGATATGGAGGGGATGATGAAGGGGGAACAGCAGATTAAAATGAATTTTTTTCTTCTTTTTTGCTTTTCTTTTGTGGTGTGCCTGTCTTTGGGGCGGATACAGCAGAATTTCGAGTTCACACGTACTACTTAGAACAAAGACCAGTTGATATCGGGTCCACAAATGAATTGCAAAAAGAAAGTGATGAAGACGACGAGAGGGAAGAATACCTGACTCCGCCCTCAAAATGTCTTATTTTTTCTTTTTTCTCTTCTCTCTCACGAATACACATCACTCACAATGTATCTTCTGTTATTCATTATTAGAAAGAAAAAAGAAGAAGAAGAAGGAGAAGGAGAAGGGAAGGAGGTGAAACGTAAATCTCCAAAATAAGCGAGGAAGTAAAACGAAATGCAAAAGTTCAAAACTGTCTGCTTCGAGAAGCTAAATCAGTGTCTGATGGCTGAATGATGATGGTGACCAAGAGCAGAACGAAAGTTCTTAAAAGTTATATTTTATTTCGAAAATTCTGCTTAGTCTTGTCTTTCGGAGAAAGATGAAGAACTCCGCCCCATTCTTCAGCTTCTATCATGATCATTCATTCTGCTGTTCAAGTTTCATTAGTACTTTAGACGAAAAATCTTTTGTTTTAATAATGTCATCTTCCGAATTAACTTCCTCGATGATTCTTGTCTCCTTTTCAGCTATTCTTAGCTGCTGGAGGAACATAACAAATGATGTATTTGCTATAGGATGCTTATTATACTCGAGGTGAGAAGTTACGTATCATCTTACAACCTTATCACATCTTTACCCAACTTTCTTTTTCGTTTACTAAGCAAGACACACTTCTTCACTCAACTCTCTGACGTTGTCATTCAAAACTGCCCTCGAAAGCTTTTTTAACTTAATTTGTTGTATAAATTTATATTTAATTTATTAAATTTGAATAAAAAAAACATTGAGCAATGAAGCTTAGCTATGAATGGGAGATCTAGTTTGACGAATACCCTCTCTACGTAGTAGGAATGATAAGCGAGTGCTTGACTTCACAAATGAATTGAGAAGAAACGAACCTGTTGAGGAACAGTTACTTGAGCAACTTGAGCATCTGCTGCTGATATGCAGGGCGACGACATCAGGAGTTTGAATAATTAGCCAAAAATGGACAGAACGTTGTCCGTTCAATAGTTAGATCAGTAATCGACTCCAGAATTCAGTGATATACGTGACTAACTGATGATAGAAGATGATTGAATATAATTGGAAATATGAAGACGAAGACGAAGTACAAGAAAAAATAATAAATTGAGGAAAGATAATTGACTAAAAGCTGTGTCGATAGGCTCTACTTCAGCAGATGACTGACTGACGCGGATTCACGCTCGACGTCGTTGTCGTCGTGATGTGATGTTGCAGTAGAGCTCAAGGGCGGTTTAGCATGTGCGGAAGAGATGCCGGATGGTTAGAGATTTTGAGAGAAACACAGACTGCGTGAGAGAGTTTTTGATGTTGCTAGAAGGGAGCTGTGCTGCTTGAGAAGCCCCTAAGGTCTTCGCTAGTTCGTCGTCGTCCCGTCTACGAAGGCCTAGACCAACCCTCCCCCCCTCCTTTTCCTTTGCATTCGGATAGAAGCCGATCGATTCCGGCCTTGGCCACATGTCCAGTTGTCACGCCCACTTTTCCCACCACATCGGCCAGCAGTCAGCACAATAGTAGTAACAGAAGGAGTACAGATGATGATGACGATGATGAGAGAGAGAGAAAATGAGAGAATCGGGAGTTGTGTCAGGAAGTCAGAAGAAAGAAAGTGAATGCCGAAGAAGAGAGTAAGAAAATAAAGAGGGAAGAATCTCGATCTCAGTGCTTTCTTTATGTTTTACTTCAAGTCATCTCATCGGTATGTCTCTGCCATCCTGAACTACATAGCCGAAGTAGTAGAGATTGAGAGAGAGAGAGACAGAGATAGAAGCGTTAAGTGATACGAAAATTTAAAGAAACTTGGATATAATTAAACACTTAGAGCGATCGATCACTATACTTCTGGTTTAACATCAAAATTCCTGTGGCTACAAGTTGCTCAATACCTCAGCTGTTGCTTATCTTTCTTTCAAGCAAACCGATGTCTCAAACAATCAAAAAGCTAAAGATGTTTATCTTACATCAATCTTGAATCCTTATACTTCTTACTCGTCCATTAAAGTAATCAAAGAATGAAAATTAAACGAATCATAGCGTTCGACTAGTCATAGCGAGCAAAAGATGATGTGAAAGATTAAAAAAGAGCTTTGTGTTCATGGAATTCATGGCAGACACACAAAAAAAAGTTTTTGCGATTCTAATTTCTGAAATTGAAAAGAAGCTCAGGGTATATGTGACAACTCATCTCATATGATTGATGGACATTTCAGCTTGTTCTCACAAATTTACTGATGTCTTTATCTCAAACAACAAAAATAAAAGATTCTTTGTACTTCTCACAAACGAAAGATGTATTTGCATTCGAAAGTTCAAAATTTTTTTCTTTTGGCTTACGTAAGAAGAGACTTGAAGCTACTCGTTTTTATGAACGACGGATCATATTCTGTATGTATTTTCATCTTCAAAATGAGATAATAGCTACCTCTCAGTTGGATGTTTCTTCTTCTTCTCCGTCTTCTCTTCGTTCTTCTCCTCGAATTCAAATCTTCATGAGGTTCTTTTTCTATTTCTGACGAACCCTTTAACCCTAATAAGATTTTTGCAAAGACACGACGGATGTACAGCTTCATGTCTTTCTTAAATCTCTTTTCTTCTCTCTCAAGTTGTGTCTTGTTGTATCTTTTTCAGCAATTGTCTATCTCGTTCTCTTCCTCCCTCCCTGTCTTTCTCTCCCTCTTTCTATTTGTATACATGTTCAGAATACGGAACATCTGATAAAATGATTAGGGACAGGATGCAAAAAAACAACGAAAACTAGCAAACAAGGAAGAGGTTTTTATTGTTCCATATATTGACATTTGTTTTTTCGTACTTTCGCCTTTCACAAAATAAAATATATTTCTGTGGGCAACTCCCTAGAGACAGCTAGTTTCCGGTAATTTCATATGTTCAGCGAGAAGCATTTGCTTACTATCATAAGCGAGTAGAAATTACATGCAAAAGCTTAGTTCGAGGCTAGCTTCCAAATTTCATTATAGAATCTCTTGAGAATTCCTAATTAAGCACATACTGCCTGTCAGCCAATAAGTTTTGAGGGTTGGAGGTGCAAAAAGTAATTGAAGTATGGAATGCTATATGTACATATGGCTATATGTATATGAATAGAAACAACAAATACTTCTTCCATGAAAAGACTTTTTATAAATTTAATTTGTTCTTTCCTCGAATTCAAAGATATTCACAGAATTTCTCTTGCACATCTCATCCTCTTCTTTTCTTTTTTTTTATTTTTTTTTCTTCTCTGGATGTGCTTGTGGCTTCTCGCTTCTCTTCAAAAAGCTATTTGTCTAAATATGAATAACGAGGAAATCCCATTTGACCGAAAGAAAGCGGCCATTTGAATGAAAGAAAGAAAAAAATCAAAAAAAAATTGTCGTAAAAAAAGTTGACAATGCTTCTGAGAACGATCATAACAGCTCTTAAGCTAAGAATTCTCTCCCCTTTCAGCAAAGGGCATTCCCTTTATGGTCTATTACTCAAAGCCCATAAAGGGCTAGAAATTATGCTTTTAAGGTCAATATTTAAATATGTTTTGTTTTAATTTTATAATAAATTAGAAAGTAATTGTAAAGACTCACGTTAAGTAGAGAGACAAAGCTTCTATCGTTAATGGCTTGTTTTGGCTCCGCGAAAGAGGTATTCCGCTCTGATAGTGAAGCGATCGCATCCAGGGAGCATAGAATCTAAAACAAAACTGTCATGTTGGGATAGTTACGGAATCTTATTTTCTAGTTGATCAGTCAAATGATGCTTATTTGGGAGAGAGAGAGGGAGTGAAAATCGAAATCAGAATTTCAATATACTAACCGGAGGTGGTGGCGGCGGATAAAACTCTTTGGGTGCTGATCCACACCACATAGTAACAACGAATAAGCAATAAATTAAAATAAAAAAATATGAATAGTGTTTACGAATTGGGGAAGAAGCTTTCATTAGCAAAGATTGTCATCACTCTTCAACATCCACATTCGAGTACAGCGAAACGAAGAAACATTTTGCTTGTACTGTTTGCTCAACAATCATCAAGGCGACAAAAATCCTTTACATTACTAATTCTTCATCTCTATTTTCATTATCTTCTAATGTACTATGTAGATGTGAAATTTGTGCCAAAAATATTACATTCTATCCCTTTATTTTTCATTTCATTCATCAATTCTTCGCCTTTTGTTCGATCGAATATACATTTTGATCAAGACGTGAGGGAGTAAGGGTTTTAAAAAAAAAAGATTTTCTTCAACATACTCTTACCTTATGAGCTCCTATTAAGTCATTTGCCATAGGTTTTGCAACAGCTCTTGTGCATCCATCTGGATGACATGAATCTCCTCCTGAAGTCATTATAGCGAACTGTTCGTATTGCCTATCATCAACTAAATACCTGGAGCATCTCCATTCAAATAGGTTGAAGGGGAATTTTGAAGTGTTTTCCATTTATCTGTGTTAACAGCTGCCAAGATGGATGACTGAATTACGTATATGATTTAGGAGACTTAACAGCACAAAGAAAGTAAATGAAAGTTATGGATTTTGTGAAAACCGTATCACATCTGGTAAATGATGATTTTCATTTCTAAGTCATCACTTCTACTGCTCACTTGCATTCGTATGATCACATCTCTTCTCTTTTACTTACTTTTAATTTTCTGCTATCATTATACTTTCTGATATTTTCAACTGTGTCCTGCATATGACGACGTGGAGCGCAATGTTCTCGATCTCTTATCCATTCATGTTCCAGAGCCTTTTAAACAAATAGATTTTTCATTTCATTATTTCTCTACCTCGTTTGCTGATATTCGGACATTTGGATCATTAGTGAGCATTTTTCGTAATAAATCCTTCACCGAGCCCGATATGAGAGCCCATGAACCTGCTTGACACTGAAGCAAGCAATGATAAACGGTTTCTTGGGAAGACTGATTACTTGATAGCTGCCTTCTCGAATCTTCTCATAGATTTCTTCTGTTGAACCAGTGAAAGGCAATTTTCCTGATAAAAGAATATACAACACTACTCCTGCACTCCACATATCTATCTGAACATATGACATTTTCTTCAAACCCATTTGAATATTTCGTTTTGATACCTTCGTTCCATAATCTAAGCCTTCTACTACCTCGGGTGCCATAAACTGAGGAACTCCAACCTTTCCTAGAAGCGAAAAGGTTTTGTTTGTTTTTTGCAACCATCTTGCAAACCTCCTTTACAATTGAGTTTCTGTTCATTTAATTTGATTGAAACACCAAATCCACACAGTTTCAGAGGCGCAGAGTTGTCGGGGCTAAACAAGACATGAAGTGGTGCGGATGAGAAAGAAAAAACAAAACCTGGCAAGGTTTATATTATGAGGTCGAATATCTCTATGAACTATATTATTATTATGTAGATAATCTAGAGATTGAAGCAATTGTCTCATGTAATGACTAAACACATTTCATTACAACATACTATCTTAGGTAATATACCTAATGACAGCCTCAGAGTAAACGAAACCTGAGCCGGCTCTTTTAACAATTTCAAAACAAATATCAGCACCATCCAAATATTCAAAAACTAAATGAACTGATCTGCAATGAGAGATTTGCAATAAAAAGAAAAAAAATAAAATCCAACTGATCGCCTGTAATGACATCTTTCAGCTCACAGATAAATGTATGTTTCAACGATGCACATAACTCGATCTCAGCATCCACTTCTAATAAGTTCAAATCTCGAAAATTTAAAAAAAAAAAAAAAAAACCTTGCCGACCCAGTCCAGTATTTGTTTCATATCTTTGTATATCAATAGTTTTAATAGAATAAGGAATCTGTGTGGTTCTATGAATAGCCCTATGGATTACAGATAGTGGACCTCTTAAGATGGTATAATGAGCATATTGGAAATGAAATAAACTAGATCACGTACCTCTCAATTAATTCTCCTATTTCATAATGATGGGCCAGTAGAGCCGACTCATCGGGAGTCGTTGAGTCCATCGGAAAGACATAGACTGGTAAGAACTTCTAGAAATCAGTCAAAACAATGTCTGCAAGAGGCGAATTGATCAGAGATGAGATTGAAATCGAATTGTAAAAGGTAAAAGAGCAAAGTTGAAAAGCAGAATAAATGCAATATCTAAGAGTTAAAACAACATTTTGTAGACACAAAACACATGTTCTTTACGCTTTTTCCCATTTGTTCGTCGTCGGGAAAAAACGGCTGAATGGGAAAAAAGGAAGAAGTCGCTTTAACTTATCAATTCGTAAAGACGAAATGCTTTTGAAACAAAATAAGTCAAAATGAGTAAAGCTTCTCAGGAATGTGAATATGAAGGTATTTGAAGCTGAAAACAAAAAAACTGAAAGTCAAGTGGACAATTGCTGTTCCAATTCACCATAGATGACGAATAATCCATATTTTTGCTTCTTTCATAAACTTCTGTTGAAGCAATGGTGTTAGCGCAAAAGTGTTTTTAATTAAAAAATAAAAAATTCTTTGAGAACGATGCGACGGAGAAGAAGAACAAGAACAAGAAGAAGCAGGAGAAGAACACAGACGACGTTGGAGAAGACGATGAAGAGAAAAAAAAATTTTTTTTCTTCTGCTTGTTGAAACGAATGTTTCAGTGAATTTTTGAAATATTTTGTGTTTTTCGCTCTCAAAAACAGTTGGTTTGTTTGTTGTTTGTTAAAGGAAAACTTTCAAATCAGATCCGTTTTCTTACAATTAATGTTATAAAAGAGGATATCAATATAGAATTAAATGGATGACGACAGCTTCTGTGAGCTGTTTTCATTCTTGTAACTCTCCGATTGTCAAATAGGGAAAGGAGAGGGGGGGAGATGGATGGAGAATATTAGAAAGTTGGGCTTTTCCTTCTTCTTACTGACAATTCGCTTTTTCTTTATCTAACAACTCTTTTCTTCTAATTCTCTCTTATTCCCTCTTCATTTGCTTCGCTAAAATAGTTGTCTTCGGGCTCAGAGAAAAAAAGTTTTGAAGCCATCCGACAGCTTAAATAATTGTGCCGAGAGAGCTCTTCGAAGGTTCGCCGATTCAGAATATGACTGACGACTACATGGCATGATGAGAAAGATGAAGAAGAAACGAGATAGAGCTCAAAAAAAGTGAATTGGAAATTAAGTAACACGAAAGCAAATATACGTATACATATGTTCTCAATTGACATACAGAAGAAGGAGGGGCAGAGCATTGAACTAAAGAAACTTCTCATTATGGGCATGAGACATTGAAAGCAGTTTGCAGACTGGAAAGACAACGGAGAAGCTTGCGTACAACGTCATTCGGCATGAGCTTTCACGCAGTTTTCATTTTTTCAAATTCAAATGCGCAGCATGGTTGGTTTGTTCTTTCTTAGCATAGTCTCATAAAGAATCATTCACGTCTTACATACACTGGAAAATCTCTTAACTACGAGCAAAAACTTATTTTTGAAAATAACAAGAGATTTAATGAGCAACGACATTTGTTCCAAAGAATTAGCTTCATTGCGACGATTGCTTTAATGAAATTTATGAAAATAATAATTTAAAAAGAAAAAAAAAAAAAGAAGAAAAAAGCAGAACGTTTGTCCAATTATGTCGAGCTTGAATGAGAAGCATGCTAGGATGAACAACATGGACACCTGGCCCTCTCAGCTGATAAGATACAAATATTTATTAATTATCGTTGTAATGAAGAAAAACAAAGAAGGAGACAAAATGATAAAAAACCGTGAAAGGTCGATGGAATGAGAGAGAGAGAGGCAGAGATAGAAGAAGATGAATGAGATGTAGAAGGAGGAGGAGAAAAATGAAGACATAGATGAATGGAAAGGTTACAGCAGTTCTTCACAACTTCTCCTTCTTCTACTAATTATGCAAAACAAGCTGGAAGCTAAAGTTTGTTTAAAGTTTCATAAACACTCAAATTTCTTGTTATTTTTTCTGTTTTAAGGAGTAAGTAGCATATGAGAAATGAAAAATAAGAAATGCTGTTGGAGATTTGTGAAGACTCGAAGATTACAAGAATTAAGATCTGTTTTCAATGATAAAAGATATCAAATTTGAAGTGGAAACGAAACAGTCAATATTTATTTTTATATGAAGCGAAATATAAAAATAAGAAGGATGCGGAAACGAGATAACACTAGAAGAGCTGAGGAGAAGGATGTATGAGATGTAGTAAGAGAAGGGAAGAGAGAGAGAAACTACCTCACAAGACGAACTTGAAGGGAAGAAATAGCGATTTCTCCTCTAAAGAAATCTGATACGATTCAACGGTGGTGTCGTGTCGAAAAGTGGACTCTGCCATCCGTTCTTAATACCTTTGGAAAGAGAGCTGAACATCTTGTTTAAGAGCAATATTATATAAAAAAATAAGAAAGAAATTTGCTTTTTCACCCCATGGGAGAATGGGAAAGAAGGATAAGATAGTTCACTCAATCACAGATTTAAATGATAAAACAACAACAGAGCTTTCTAACATACGTTCAGATTGTAAAATTAGAGAAGAAATGAATGAAAAGATTTGTTCCGGAAATATTTCTAGAACACAAATTATTGGAGAAGAAGAAGAAGAAGTTATCTTCAGTAATTCAAATACGAAGCTTAGAAGAAGCAGAAGCTCCGTGCGAATGTTTTTGAAAATCCAAGAATGGTAGTCTTATTGAAATATCCATTGATAGATAAATTGCTTTTAGCTGCTCTTTTTTTTGTGCTCCTGTCATTTATAGGGGGGCAAAGATAGAGAGAGGGAGGGAGATGAATGAAAAAAAAAACTAAAAGAGAGGGAGATAAATAGAGAGAGAGAGAGTAATGGAGACATAGGAAGAGGAGATGAAGTGAAAGAGAGAGGAAGAGGGATGTAGGTTCCGGAAGATAAAGTTCAAAAGATTTCGAATATCATCACAATTCAACAAGAGCTGTTTCCATCATAATGCATGTGTTTGTATGTGAACCTGGCCATATTTGTTCAAGGGAATTACGTGCTGGGGCTGTCATCAATACTAGCTTTCTAGCATGGAAAAAGAACTAAAAAGACACATTGTTTGAGAAAGACAGGAAGAGATATAGTATATAGAATTAAGAGAGAGGCCAATAAGAGGAAGACAGTGAGAGTGAATGAGAAGGAAAATGAGAGCAAAGGAGAGATTTAACCTTTAACATATTTTAATATTCAAATTGTAGAAGATAGAAGACATTAGATAACATATTCTATGTTTATTTTGCTTGTCTTATAAATTTCTTATTGATTCTTCTACAATATTCAAGTAAAATAGATAGTAACAAGCTTCTTGCTATTCATAAAACTATCAAACGAGCTCACAAAACTTGCCTTTCCTTCTCTCCTTCTCTCTCTCCCTCTATCTCTGTATAGATGTAGTATGGGTGTTGGTTCATGTTAAATTACTCGTGACGAAGGATTCATCTGTATATGCAAATTATAAATTCTTATTAGAGTTTTACTTTTTTATATTATTCAAAAAATATATATAATTGTTTTGGCTGTTCTCTAAAGAGGGAAACACACCAACAGACAGACACACAAACACACACATACACCCAAAGAGAAAGTGAGAGAGAGAAAGAGAAGGAAAGATGAAGATGAAGAAGAAAAAAAGATGAAATATGAGATTATTCTAAGTTCTATCAGCCATTGGTAGTTTTGATTTGATGGGCTTCGGTTAAAAATTGAAAGAAACTTGGAAGCTGCCTTGTTCACTTTCAATCTCGTCTTCTACTCTCTCCACATACTTCACAATCATCTTTTATATTCTTACTTGTCTCACTCTGTGAAACTTCTTCTTCTTTTTTCTACTTCTGCCAATCAGTATAGAAATTTATACATAAGAAGACGAATAGAAGGAGAGCAATAGAGCCGACAGAATTGAATAACGACTGAAGAGAGGAAGAAGAGGATGAACTGAATGAATGCGCAGATAAAAGAAAACAACACAACAGCAAAAAATATGAGTTACTTCAGCTTTTACAATAAGCTTCGTATTTCAGAAATATTTCTCTTTCAAATTATAGTTTTTACTGCTTTTTGATGAGTTTGTAACACGTTTGCTTCATCGTTTTTTCTTAATGATTAATACATGAAAATGAAAATAAAATATGAACTTATGTACAAATTATTTTTTTTCTCTCCATCCTACAACGACACATTTGCATTGAATGAAGGAGGAGAAGAAAAAAGCTGACATAAAAATAAACGCGATGGACGTTGAAGCAGTGGCGACGATGAAGAAAAGCCGTCAGAAGACATAATCAGTCAAAAACATGCTGAATGTGGTAATCCCAAGACAAAGAAAATAAATTTTTTGTTCAATTTTCAAAAGGAAGCTCCAAAATATAAAATATGAAGAAGAATAGATAACTTTGTGTGCTTAAAATCCGTAGGTTAGCTGGTATGGTTGCAACACACGTCGAATTGAATTAAAGTGTGAAAAGGAAGAGATGATGGATATACGGAGAGAAGATGAGTATGTTACCGTTAGCGTGATTAAGCTCGATAAATTAAAGGTCTAGTTAAATATTATTAAAAATGAATACATACATGTACATTCATTGGTATGTATGGATGTAGATATGTATGTCCATGTATGGAATGTTATAAACAACTTAGATGATGAGAAAAACAAATTCAATTTCTTAAGGCTTTTTTTAACTTTCTCATTTAAATCCGAACATACCCTTAGGACAAAATAGGTTTTATAAGAAAGATTTAGCTGAATCTATAGAGAATCTTAATTGAAAAATTGAATGACTTACCAATCATTCATGAAAAATTTTTGAAAAACAACCGATTTTCTGTGCGTCAACATTAAGAATGATGATATTTCACGTAAAATTACGTGAAAACACACGTGTGTGTTTGATGACGTCTATGTATTAGGATGAGGTTAACAACACATTCATATACCTTCATAATAATAATAATAATAATAATTAAAAAAGAAAACTTTCTATCTCTTCCTATCTTTCTCTCTCTCTCTCTCCCTTTCTCCCCTACTAATCAATACTTCAAGACTAAAATTAGAATATTTAGAAAGTTGTTCCCATCATGATAGATTCCACTACTTTAAATATGCAAATGAGGAGGAAAAGTATGTAAACATGATAAAATTACTTCTTATTTACGTTTAAAGATTGAGATTGTTTTCAAACGAAATTAGTGAACAAGATAAATAAAGACGAATTCTGTTTCCAGAATGTAAGAGAAAAGAGAAAATATGAAGAAGTTCTGCCAATAAATGGAAGCTAAGAGAAGCGAAAAGAGACTGGCTACCAGAATCAATGACGAGAAACACAACATTCGACTGCCACATATGGAGCTAAAATGAATGAGTGGTGCGAGACTGATGATGATCATAACGAGAATTACCTGTATGCACTAGTTGAAAACGAAAAAAAGAGTCTTTCAGCTCATAGAAATGGTGAAGAAACAAAGAGAGAAGGAGAAGTAGCAAAAAAAAACTGAAGCTTAGAGAAGCCGTTAAATAATAAAAAAAAACTGAAAATAGAGCTGACAATTTTATTATTCGACCAAAAACTTTTTGAAAAAGCGAGACGCTAATAACCTATAACCCTTGTGTTGAAGATCGCCGTATTGGTTCGGGTTACGCGCAAGGTGCCAAGTCTCAATGTTATAAAAAAGTGTTTCAACCAGATCATCATACTGCTTAAGAGAGAAAGAGAGAAGAAGAAGTAGAAGAAGTGATTGAAAGCCTGGAATGGGTAAAGAGAATCTCATTTGCGTAGTCATCAACTACGAAGTCTTAAAATTCAAAAATTTTCAGAGTAAAAAGCGGAAAAATTTAACTAAGAGGAGATGGAATGTTTCCCACTTGAGTATTATATGATTCATATGAATTTATGAGTCATTTGTTCCATTTCAATAGGACAAAAAAGGAGAGAAAAGAAAAATAATTTTTTTTTATTTAAATGAATTTCAAAAAGTGTTGTTTGAGAGAGAGAGAGAGAAGGAGAGAGAGAGGGGGGGGGGCGAGCTAAATGGATTAAGATGAATACTGAATTGTGTTTGTAAAGTTTTAAAGATAAAGTAAAAGTGATGCATTTGTCATTATCATAAATAAATAAATTAATACAAGTGTGGATGATAGAAGAAGCATCTGGAAGAGATATAATTTTTTCTTTCCCCCTCTCCCTCTCTCTTTCTCTATCCATCTCTTCCTCTTTCTCAACCTCCCAGTCTCTCTCTCTCTTTATCTCTTCTCGCCCTCTCTCTCTCTTTATGCATTCTATTAGAAGCTGTGGATGTGTGCCTCCTATGAGTTGTAATGACACTTATCCTCCAGCGGTAGAAAAGATTTTTCATTTTTAGCCAACGTCTCCATCAACAGCTTTGTCTTTTCATCTATTTTCTGCTTTAAAATCTCTTCAGAATAATTCGTCTTCTTCGATTTCTTTTTTTCTCAAACTCTCCTCGTTGTTATCTCCTGGAACAGTTGATTCGCTCGATTTTGCAAAACTAAAAATTCATTAGAACATGTGTCTCTTTACTAATTCTTATCAAAAAAATATGAATTTCATTACTATTCGAGTTTATAAATAATCCTCTCTATTGACTAGTTTTTCCAGTTCAATTTCAAAAAAAATTTCAAAAAAAGGAGAACTTTTTGACTTCGTTTGCTCGCTGCCTCTCATGCTTCTCGCTTTTCACAGACGGCTAATTAGGGCGGGCGATGTTCAAAAGGAAAGTTTTTGTAGTTTTTACTTTTCAAAATTTTCTCGACATCACGCTTTCTTCATTTCTATTAATAAGTTTCAAAAAATGAAACAAAAAACCTCAGAGAAGGAATCATAGATCTCGAGCTGTCTATCTTGTTCATTATCCACACCCCCCTATCATTTACCTTGCTCCCATCAAACACTCACTCACACATAAGCTTCAATTTTTCTTTTCGAAACTTGTTCTTCTTATTTCATTTCCGATACTTCCTTGATTCGATGTGAACCTTCTGCATTATTAACCGTATTAGCATGTTGCTTCACCTTATACTCATTGTGCATTGTGCTCTTCAATAGCCTTGCAGAAAACGCGCTGCATTTCTACCGTAGTCTCATTGATTGCTCTCGCGCGCGTGTCTAAAATTTCCCAATGTTCTCACATTTTGATCTTGTCATTTTCATTTGTGGAGCATATTTCGATGTTTTTATATATAATAATAGTATAAATAGTAGCAAACTAGAAAATAAATTTAAAAATTGACTCATCAGAAAGATTGATTAAGCTTCCTAAGTTTTTCAATACTTTTCATGTGGACCAACACAGGCGGCACGCAAAGTTGTTCGTGTTCATCACTCATCTAGTCAAATGATTTTATAATATTTTGTTTTATTTTTGTTTTACTTCAAACCGCTTAACCGTTCGCATAGATTATCAAATAAATTCATTTGGAAAAAGAAAAATCTTCAGGTTTACCCCTCGTGCCTTAATGGGAGCCGCCGAAGTTGAAAACCTCAGTCAGCAAAATGCTGAGCTTGCTACGAGTAAACCTCGCGAAAGACAGTTTCAGGTGAATACTTTCTATATAATTAGACACAAGTTCCGCTATTAGGTTGTTCCTATGCCAGGAGTTTTTACTAGAGGGCGATGGAAATGCTGGGATTATCTTGAACCAAGAGACGAGGTGCAGGTTGAGAAGAAAGAAATTTTAGAATTCGAAAAAGATAAAGGAGATTCAACGCCAGGTGAGATTTTTTTGCAAATCATTTGGGAACAACCGCTTAGTGCAAAAGAACGGACATAAATGAAAAGGGAACGCTAGCTTTCACTTCTAGTCTGACTTTGGTGATAAGCGGTTGCTTTTTTCGTTGTAACACTAATTAATGATTTCTGATTCTTTCAGTGACAGATTCCAATGCTAATACGGTTAGTGTTACTCCCATTGAAGTAGCTTCAGATAGTGTTACCAGTACTTGTATTTCGTTTGATGCCGTAACATCTTCTGATTCCATCCCTATTGTAAGCTTCACACGCGTTTGTTATTGATCTCTGTTTTTCTTTCAGAGAGAATCATCAACTATAGTAGTGACATCTGTTGGACCTGCACCAACAACGAATCTTCATGGAACTCCTCAAAGCTTGAATGAGAACCTCACAAATTTTGTCACTCCGGTATGAATCAGTTTTAAGCTTCAGTTCATGTTCATTCTCACAGGTCGTACATACTCATGCGGAGACAGTGATAGGTTGCCCTGTGATACACACTGTTGCTAGCTCATCCTCAAGTGACTTCGGTCAACAGGTAATTGTGATATTCAGCCTTTTCAAAGTTTTTTTCTTTAGCACATTCCTGTTTCCTCATCAGCGACTGGAATAGCTACGCTTCCGTCTGTTCAATCAACTCCGGTTAGTATTCTGTTATTTATGTTTTCTCATCACAAGGTTTAAGATTTTACGGCCGTCCGAAACTCCAACACAGTTGGATGATGATGCGTAAGTTCATTTTAAGTTTTCGTTTGTTGTGTATTTTTACTCATGAAATTAGCCTAAGTATCATCTCTTATTTCCCTCACCTTCTGCTTGAAATTCTTGTTGCTCTGATTCTTTCGTTGACAGCCTTATCAGTGTTTTTCGATTCTCCAAGTATTTCCTGAAGAGGAGGTTAGAGGAATTTGGGACGTTGAAACTCTTTTGGTCTAACGACCCTCAGCTATTGCCCAGTCTAGTTTTTTTTTCAGATCTTCCGGAAATAATGGAACACTCCAAGCTCCAAACGTGGCTGCCATCGATAATAAGATTGAACAGGCTATGGTTAGCTTAAAACCAATTTAGACATAATAGAATTCCTTCTTTTCTAGGATTTAGTGAAAACTCATTTGACCTTTGCTGTACGGGAGGAAGTTGAAATTCTAAGACAAACTATTTCTGATTTGGAAATGAAGGTGATCGGAGGAAATTAATTCTTTGTTAACTAGTAGATT
>CALQYR020007252.1:153598-193929 GCA_943334845.2 Auanema sp. JU1783
CAATTCCGACCAAAATGACTTTGATGATCTTACGTGAACACGTGAAGCAGTCCACGTGAAAATCATTACCAAAAAAACCAAATAAAATAAAAAATTATTAAACTTCATTGATCAGTATAATGACACGGAAACTAAGAGAGTGAGAATCGAAAGAACGCCTTATATTCCTTAGCCAATTTATAAAGGCTTGAAAACGTAACAAGTAACATCATCTTTGCTTTGTTGACAAAACTGTTCAGTATGAGCCAAGTAACTGAATTCTCCTTTTCCACATATAACATTAACCATATGTCCTAATTGGGCTTCAGCTATGGTCTGAATAGCTCGTTTGGATTCACTAGCATCAGGTAGGATGTTCTGAAACGATGATGAAATATAAAAACTAAGTAAGCACTCGTTATACATCTTCTATTATTTGCTTTAGTTGAGAACTGTTACAAGATGGGTCTACTGTTTTTGATCCGAATGCGGCAGCCCTCCTTCTACTCTTATATCTACATGGGGAAGAACATCCGCAACAGCAGTCGTTCTATGAGTGAATCATTTAAATCTCATTAGAATCTTCCAAACATACTTGTGCTGGTAAACGAGGCATCATGGCTGCACCTCCACAACCACCAACATAGGGTGTATACATGGGTTGTGGCTGATAAAACATTGGTTGTGGAGCTTGAGAGCAGGCACATGGTGGTGGTGGTGGCGGAGGTGGAGGAGGTAGAGGTGGAGGACATTGAATAGGAGGCGGAGGTGGTGGACAAATAGGAGGAGGGGGACAAAATCTGAATTAATTAATTAAATGCTTTTCTTAGAGATCAAACAAACTGAGGAGGACAAGGGGGAGGTGGTGGACATATAGGCATTGGTGGAGGAGCACACATTGGTCTTGGAGCACACATCGGCTGCGGACATCCACAACCACCTCCAAAGCTCGGACCCATAACGTACTGTGAACAAACAGGAACGATTACAATCTGATGTAGAAAAGTTGTAAAAGAGTAGCAGTTTGAATGTAACTCACAAACAGAATTGAAATAATTTTGTCCATTTCTGTTGCAAGAGATGAAAGATGACTGAGGTTAGGATGAATTACATTATGTATTTATATAGTAGCCGAAAACTTGAGGAAGCATGACCGGTTATGGAATACTTTTCACTCTCACAGTAGATTCCATTCAAATTTACAGTTTCGTTATTTATCTCTTCTTCAGTTTCAGCCACTTCTTCAATTTCTGTAAAAGAGAGTGGATAATTATGAGATCACAAAGAAAAACTTTTTCAATCATAACATCGGAAACGGATTTTAGAATTATTTCTACAAACTGGATACAGATAATCTTCAAGGAAAAACGGAATAGTGAAAAGACTCTCATCGCAACATGCTGACACTGTCTATTATGGTTGAAATCTGCCAAGGGCAGCATTTCTCGTGAGTAGAATGCTGAGCTGACGAAAAGCCTATTTGTACTATACATTTGAAACTTTCTTAACTTCTTTTTCTTTTCTCTTCTTGCTTACTTGCTTCGAAACAGGAAACTCAAAATAGTAAACGGTTTGTCATCTTCTATGCTAAAACGGTCTCTTTGTATGTTGAAGGAATTGTGTCAGAACAATTAGCCACAAGAGATTTGTAGACAAAAACGTCTTTTGAACTCTTCGCTTACCAAATCTACAACATCACATTGTGTATATCTGTTTCAATATTATAAATACTTTTATACATATGTGTCATACTTTCTCAGTATTTTGCAACCTTCATCTAATAGTTCCTAACAAACCCAGTTTCTATTTTCCCTATTTAGACCTTGGAAATTGGCTAATTGTAAAGATACGAGCAAATAAAAGCTGAATTTTTTTCTTTCCTTTTCCCTCTTTTTGTTTTTCACGTTTTCTGAAAGGATTATAATTCTGACCTTGAATGTATATTTGCTCAGGAAAAACTTCAGTATATGGGGTGTGTTGGCATTCCAATCAAATCCTTTATTTCAATACTATTGAGGAACCATTTCTATACTTTGAACTCCGAACCAAACTAGGATGAGCATCATCGTTGAACTGCTCTAACTTCTTTCCCGAGAACAGTTAGTGAATCTACGCTAGGGCGAGAGCGTTTCTCCAATTATTGGCTGGAAAGCTATCCTTTGGTGCTCATTAATCAGCATGTTCACATGAACTGTATACCTACAGCTGATCAAAACATTGTTTTAAAAAAGATTTGAAAGAGGCTTCATCACTTGTTATTAGTAATTATTAATATTTATTGACAATTATATGTCAGCAGTCGTTAATAAAAGTTATCAAACTATTGAAATGATATCACACAAGACCCTGTTTATGTTTAGAAGCCAACCCACACCTTACATCTTTTATCATCAGTAGGATACATAGGAGATCCTCTTCTACAGTTGAAATCCTGAACAATGAAAGTATACACTAGCTTCTAACACTGAACCACTTACGCTGCCGAATGCTGGAATATCTTGCATCACTTGGTTTGTTCTGCATTGAGCAGGAGAATGAGGATTAGTTAAAAGCTGAAAATAAAGAATTCCTTGAAAATCAATTAAAGTTTTCTGTACCTGGTTGACAAGGCTTTCTGTAGTCTGCTTCATACACCATGAGTAACCGTAGGTTATCCAGAAGATTTGATTTGGACTGAACTGCTCCATACCGGGAATTCTGAAGAACATACATTTCAATATTGCTATATCCAATGATCTTTACCTGTTTTCTACAACTCCCTTGTTAACCTCAGAAATGTATTGCATGTAGGCGTAATAAGCAGCTTGTTGACCTATAAAGAGATTCTAAACCAAAGTCTAATAACAAGAAACAAACCTCCGAGATCAGCAATGTTTTCTCCTTGGGTAGTAGAACCATCAACACAGTGAACATTACCAGTTTGGACAGGGCAGCATTGGGTACTGAAGATTGTATTATTACTAACCTACCAGAAGGCGAAAGCGATTAAGCCTTAAACAATAAACTTACTTGAATTGTGAGACAACACATTGAGCCATATCAGTGAAACCATCAGATGATTGATCATCCATCCATCCACATCTGTTCCATGAGCATGGCATAAGAGCTCCAGTTGGCCCGAATTGAACACCTTAAAAAATAAGCTTTAACTTGTTTCGATAACAATATCATACCTTCATCATCGTAACCATGAGTAAGTTCGTGTCCTCCAGTTCCTCCTTGTCCAGCGAAGTTATAAGCTTGAGGATAATTCAAGCTATAATATGGTGGGTTCCAAGCAGCGATTGGGAAGGTGATAGAGTTGCGTTCAGGTTGATACCAAGCATTAACCATGGCAGGGGATTGTAAGAAGTTGTAACTGGAGATAGATTGAAGTTTTTTAAACGAATGAGAGATAACCAATACCGATTGGCGGGTTCAGAAAGAAGTCTGAATGCTTCACGAACTTCCATACCTCTCTTGAGAACAAGAAGAATATCATAGAAGTCATTTTCACCATACTTGAGAATATCAACGTAATCCTAAAACAGAATATTTCTGTTGGTTTCATGTTAACATCACATACTTGATGATAGGCATCAACTTTAGTAATATTGTCGAAATCAAGGAAGTTGGCGCTGGGGTATCCGTAGTTCTTGAATAGATTGGCAGCTTAAAGGCAAGTTCGAATGTTAGGGAATGAAGTTGAGCACTAACCTTTGTCGAAAGCGTTCTGCTTAGCTGTTGAAGTCATCCAAGCGAGACTTTTGATCATACCCTGCAGGTCACATTTTGAAGGTAATTACTGTGGCTTTTATATTACCTTGAAGGCATCGATAATCATGGTGGTTTGGCGAGTGACATCAGCAACCATTGCTTTGCGGTTGTCGATGCTTTGAACATATACGTATCCTATAAGAAAAGCAATTAACTTTCTGATTTTGAAAGATTGCGCTTACCGGGTCCATAAGGCATATAAGCCATAATAAGATCTAAACAGACATTACTAACACCATCGTTATCGAAACGGCGTTCGTAACGTCTTCCGATTCTGAAAAAAAACATGATTGTCTCTAATGATTTCTTCTCTTACTTTCTGGCGCCATTTCCTTTGCGGTAAACATATGGAACATAGTTGGCCTCACGAACAACCTTCTGCATTGGGCCCCAGAAACCAGCATCATCCTGATTAGGGTAAACAATCATACAATACTCGAAAACACTTCAATACCATTAGCCAATTGACAATCATGTAATTGGAGATTGTCTCTTTATCAACCAAGTTTCCGGCGAAAACAGACTCAAGCCAAGAGAAGTAAGATGGTTGAGATAGAACAACCTGAAACAATTGGCACAATGTCTTCAACTATATATGTATATATCTTACTCCATCAGTAGCGATTTGGGCAGCGTTTTGAACTCCGTTAAGAAGACCAGACATGTAAGCAAGCCAATCAACACTTGGGTATGAAGTGTTAAGAGTCTTCAAGAAGAATTTGTTGTATTGCAAACGGTAGTTTCTAGGAGTATATGATATGTTTCCGTTTGTAACTCTATCTGTACCTCAACAAATCATCGGGCCAGGAAGCCAAAGCAATGAGAACCTCAAATTGAGTAACTTTCTCGGCAGCCTAAACATGAAACGTTTCTTCATTACATACAAGAGGACTACTTACATCTTCGAGGTTGAGATTAGCCTTTACTTGGGAATCAATGGCAAACTGTTTCATTGTGGATAAAATGCTGTCTTTGCGAGCAGTCAACTTATCCATGAACTGTGGCTTCACATAGTAATCCAAGGGAAGAGAGAGAGAAGGCTGGAAGAACAAACGGAATGCATAAGAAAAATAAAATTATGTAATACTTGTGAAATATAGAGAGCGTTCTGAGAAATGTTCTTATAATCAACAGTTGACCAAGAGAAGAACAAAGTTCCCAAAGCATGTTGTTGTTCGATTTTTCCAGCAGCGGAGAATAAGTTCAAATCCTTTCCGAGCTTCTCGTTGAGGAAAGGAATACCAGTAAATCTTCAAGATTTGAGATATATGAATAATCAAGGTATGAAAACTCACATCTTACGAATATCTTCACCGATTCTCTTATTGAGGTTTGGAAGATCGCTATTGGCTGCTTTGACACAGGAATTGAGAGCCTGAAAACACAAAATGAGAATTTTCTCAGACAGGAACAAATCACATCATTGGGAAGATAGAGAATAAGAGCTTGTACATACCGTTTGAGTGATTCTTTCTGTTAAAGAAGACTTGGCGTTAACTTTTGAGAGAGCGGAAGCAATTTGTGCGTTAACGTTGATCTGCGAATCTGCATAAGTTCCTTTTCTCGAAACACCCAAAGCCTTCAAATCAATTTGTCCGAGATACTTGTTACATGTGAAAGCGTAAAAATCTTCGCAAGGATCAATATTCATATCAAGTCCTTGGAGCAACCTTTGCCCGGCCTCCTGCAAGATTGTACATTATACAATTAAGCGGATTTGAGTAGAAGTTTAGAAGCAAATGAAGGAAAAGCTTAAGAATTGTGTTATCAGATTAATCTCAAATTTTGTGATGTCACTGCTGCGTTAAACACATATTGACACCTATTTTATGATACAAAATGCAATTTACCTGCCATCCACTTGCGTTCGAGACTTTACAATCTGGAGCATTACAATAAGTCTTGTAAGTAATGAACTCATGAACAACATCAGAGGGCGTAGTGTTTATGATAGAGTTAGTATTTGTTAAAATAACAATATTCAACACCAATGATGCTATAGCAACAGCGACTGCTGCCACAATTAGAACTGTAACAAAATGAAATACTTAAAACAACTTGGTTCGCAAATGAACCCACCTGTGGAGAGAATGATGAGCTTGCTCATCTTAGACGTGGAAACAGACCAAGTGAGAAGCCTTATCAAACTTTTATATATTCTTCTTTATACACTCAACTTTCTTATCAATTAACATGATAAATCATTGTAGGACTTTAATGATAAATGCTTAACAGTTCTGAAAATAAAGACTTCAGTATCTTCTGAACCCTTTTTTTAGAAATCATAAACAAAACAAAAGTTCTTAAGTACAGGCTATTCATCCTTCTTCCTATGTTTTTCTCCTTTTTCACTTGATATTTCCCTGATGACAAGCATATTGGTTGTCTTACAGTTTGTTACCATCTTTCGTGCCATATCATAAATTAACTTTGGAAAATGAAATCATCTTATGCTTCATGATGAACACACCCAAGAACAAAAAGTAAAAAACTTTTATCTTCAATTTTATTTCAATGACTAACAAAACTAATCTTCTTAATCTGACAAGTATAATTATATGACTAGCAACTACAACCGCATTGTGTCTTGAATCACTTCGAAATGATTTCATATAGGTTAGGTTGAACTCTCGTGTATTCAGCGTGGAAACCACGTGGCAAGTTAATAAACAAATTACTGAGAACGAGACAATATCATTTGTATAACACATCCCAGACGGCCGATAACAGATCATGTTCTTGCCGTATAGTTAGAATCCTGGGCAGTTTGAAGGAGGAAACATCAATGTGATTCTGTAAGCTAAATAGTGAATATTTGACGTCTTCGCTTCGCACCTCATTATTTTCATACAGTTTGGAAAATCTTCTATTCAATGATAACCGAGGTGCTGGGTAATCCGCAGGTGGCGGTGGAGCTGAAATCATCGAAGATATTTGTTATCTCATTCATTCGAAAACTACGAGGTGTATTGGAATGATCATTTACAAGTGTTTGGCTTTCTCCGGCATCTGGAGGAACGTCAGGAGCTGTCTCCGAAGTAACTACACATCTCCTTTTTGCTGGCAATGGGTTTTTATCTAGAATTTACATTTATTGCCATTTTATTTGAAACGTTGTATAACCTGCATTCTGTTCCATTGATGATTCACGGGGAACATCGAACGTACAGTTTGAACTGCTGGGTACTTTCATTATCATTAAGACAAGCTCATCTCTTACACTTACGACTATCAAACTTGCTGAATAAGGTATCCGTGTCAGCGGATAGTTCCCGTGGTGCCTCATTCTCTAAATAAACGCCTATAAACACTTTCAACATATTCTCACACCTCACCATTGTTCACTTCTTGCGGTTCATTTTCATTTACTGAAACAGTATTGTGAATCTAAATAGGCTAGAATCTCGACTCACGTATGGACTCATATAAGAACCTGGTAGTAGCATAGAAGGTCCCATCTTCACGAGGTTCGTAAGGAGCACAGACTGTTGAGTTCTCCCGATCACCCAAAAATGCTTGAAATAAGATGTACTTTTGAACTAATGACGGAACTTACAGTTAGGTAATGACGAAAACAAGTCAGAAGTTTCTTCGGTTTCCTTCTTTTCGGTACATACTGGAGGCTGTGTTTCTGAAAACTTTTCATCATTAACGTTTCAATTAAAAAACTCACGTTCTAACTGATCAGAGTCGGTTATGATTTCCTGCTTCATTGAACCAGATTAAACAAAACACCCGTACTGTTAATAGTGAGTCCATATATCAAATCATGTACGTAAACATACGTTCATACTGTACTTGCACAGAGCTTTGTGTTCAGTCGACTAAAAAAAAGGAAAGACAGTTCAACAGCTACCATTCTAGATTCCTTCTATTGGTTATTGTTTTTCTAAACTGATCTCTGAGCTTCTATTCCGCTGCAATACTGATGCGGCCTGTAAATGAGGAAATGATGAAGAATGACATATACATTTTCTTCTCGCTGTTAGCGTTTATTCTTCGATAATACCCCAAGCCAAGAAATGTTTTTGTAAACTGAAGTAGTTTAGGATGCTTTTCTCTATGATTCGCATAGGAAAGCCTTTCAGATACATATACAGGAACGATTTTTGCGACATGGGCAGTTAGTGTGATTCAATGTATGACTCAATAGTTATCTTTATGTCATGGCCTGCTTCCTTCATGTTGGTCATCCCAATTGGAGGTAGTTTGTAGTTTTCGCAATAAAACTTTTTCCTCTGATTAAAAACTGATTTTATCTGTATTCTGTTACCTGATGGAAGTAAACTTCAAGTTATTTATGTTTCCTGCTTAGTTTTGATACATGAGAAATCTGGCAACAGTTCCGAGATGTTCATGTGATGTCCATTTTAGAAAAATCGTCACTCGTTTTGTCCATGCACGAGCATCTGTGCTAACACGAAAGGGATTATCTGGTTTGATAGAAGAGCACATATACTGATCTCTTTCAGTCAAGATCAGCTTTTCACTTTTTCAATAAATAAATGATTAGAGCATGCGATAACAGAACAAATAACTTGATAGACTTCCGAGAGACCATTGATAGTTTAACGATCAACTGTCTTGGTGGATAAGAGCAGTCACGATGACCCCTTATTCTGATGGTCGGGCTTCGAACCCTGGTGTGTGATTGGAGGGAGGATCGTGCTAATTGAATCAAGAGCAGGTGGAAAGGAATAAAAAACTCAAATTCGATAATAATGTTTTTCTAATTGCATGTGATCGCACAACTGCTAATTATGAATGAATACTGAAAATGGAATATGATGTCATTATTCTCTGTCATATGAAAGTGTTTGGATGGATGTAAGAGAGTAAGCTCTAAAGCTGGATGTAATCCCAAGATTCCGGAGAAATCTATTGAATAGTTAGTTATCATCTCATTCTGTTTGTTTCGTGTTGGAACTATAGGAAACCTGGAAAAAGGTTCTTTAAATCTTTTTCTCTCTCTCGAATGAAATTCAGAAAATATCTTTGTTTGGTTTCTGTTAGATTGGATTGGATTACAGCTACTAGGGGCAAGTGAGTATGAAAGATTTTATGCTATGAATTCCGTACTGCCAGGCTGTACATCTTTTCTCATCTGATTTTTCACTATATGCTTCAAGCTTCATGGCCTTTTATGGTTAACTTTATTATTTCAAAAAAATTGAAAAACACTTTTGAGTATAAAATCTTTCCATTCTCATTCTCGCATTTCATATTTTATGAGATTGCCAAGTGAAAACGTTGTCTTTGCTCTATTGCTCTTGTTCATGTGTATTGTGGACTGTCTTCATCTATCCGAATAGTCCTTTTTACCAAATGGAGATATTTACATGCAATTTCGTTGAATCTCGAAATTTGGCCGATCTGCAGCTGCAAATTGAAGGCTTTCATGAATGGAGGTAATCAGATCCTTTATTTGAATAAGTTCACGTCATGTAGCATCATACCTTTAAGCGTAGTTTAAAACCTTTTTATAAAATTCGTAAGGTAGAAGTAGAGTTTGAGAGTGAATAGAGAGGTGTGAGTGATAGAGAGAGAGAAAGACGAGCACGAGAGACTAAGAGTATGTATCGTTGGGATCATTTGACCATACGCTCTATAATTTCTTTTTATTTTTCATAGGAAATAAGCACCGAATGTATGTTCGCAACCGAGTTGTAGTTGCTCTTTGATCTGCTCTTTTATATCTTCCTCATATATCCTTTTATCAATTCATTTCGGCAACCATTGCATTCCGTCTATGGTCAATCAGCTGATACTTCAAGTCTATTTCTATTCATAATAAAAAAAAGTCTGAAAAGTTGCCTTTTATTTTCTGTTTAAATTACAAACTTTGCCAGATGTCTGAAATAATTCATTGAGTGAACAGTTGAGATTTCCTTTTCTGACATCTTCAATCTCTCTCTCCCTCCCTCCCTCTCTCCCCTCTCTCACGTTATGCACGTCATTGATCAGGTTATTTATCTATTTTTCACTTGCAAAAACATCATTCAGCCTATGGAAACAATCAAGCATCTATAAATAGCTGAAAAAGAGAAAGTTCATTCAATGAGCATAAATCTTTTTAACTCATTTTTTGTATAATTATTTATGAACAAAAAAACGAGAGAGTATTGGCTTGAGTGACATGCACAAGCTCTATGTCTTCTTTTTTGGCTCTCTCTTTGGGATCTCTACTCCCCTTGCCAGCCTTCTCTATCCGTTCCTTTCTCTACTATCTTCCTTCACTCTACCCTTTCCTCTCAATGTCTTTATTCTTCATCCAATATGGAAATTCAGTACTAAGGCACTGGAATGTGCGATCAAATGTCCTTGTGGAACGTCTATCCAATTTTATTTGTTTTCTCATGCAGTTCAAAATAATTTTTTCAAGATTAAGCTAACCTATGTTGCATACGGAAGGCAAACACGAACTCTCTTAAACTACTCTCTCATTCATCCCAACTTCGGCTACTCTTCTCTTGCTTAAAGAAAAAAAAATCTAATATTTTAATCTTTCATGCGAGATTGTTTTTAAAAAAATTCATCTCTTCATGTCTTTTTCTCTCTCTACCTCTCTCTTTCTCTCTCAGTTGATTTGTTAATGGAACGGAAGTCACTGAAACTAGCTTCTGACCAGGAGAGCGCGTAAATACGACATTATGAAGCTTCTCCCTATAACTTACAAATTTCTCTTCTTCAATTACTCCTTATTTTCAAATATGAATGATAATGTATTCGTCTTCATTAATAGTTTAGTAGATTATAGGATAAATCAATCTGTTTGTGGAAGACGCTACTTCTTGATTCAAAGCTCTCCTTACCTCATCTCATCCAGACCATGTAACTAACGATACATGTTCTTTCCCCTATACTGCTGGAACAGTCACATAAGCATACTATCGAACGTGTTTTGTGTGGCAAATAGAACTTTGTTGAGCAAATTATATCAATTTTTAGTTTTTTACTTCATCACTCGTTCCTATGTGACTGTTAACACAACTCCCTGGGGGCAATTTATATTTTCGAAGCTGCCTGCCTTTCGAATCATTTACAATAGTTTGTCGGCTACAAAACGGATATTATTCATCTGCAGATATTATATCAAAAAACGTATAATCTTTATCACTTTATCCAATCCATATATTCCCTTTCCTTCCTCTCTCTCTCTCTCTCTCTCTATGCTTCTCCCTCTTACTCTCGGAAAGTTTGTCCTATGACCTTTACAGCTGTTCCTGCCAATTCCATTCATTCATTACTGAAAGAAGAAATATAAAAATAAGTTCAAATCACGGGCAAACATCATTTTTTCATTAAATTTTTCTATTTTTTATTTTTTTATTCCTATCATCATCTGTCTCCATCTTTTTAAACCATTTTTAATTTCTAAAAACAACTTTCTCACGTGAGATCTCACGTGGCAAGAAGACTACAGATGACAACATCCGTTCACGCTATTTTATCCCTTTCCCTCTATCTCTCTCTTTCTCTCTCTCTCTCTCTCCTTCTGCATTTTGCTCGAATGTCTTCGCCACGAACGGTTGTAGTGCATTTTTTTATATTTATAATTACATTTTTATTTGAATGGTCAATTGATGGATGTTGCCTAGGCAGCGGAGAATTATGTCAGAGCATGTTCGTTTTGGACATTCTTTGCTTCATTCTCGACGATTTCTCACAATCTGTTTTGCTTTTCATCTAATATTCAATTTTGAGTTTCAAATTAGAAATGAAGCAAAAAAAAAATTGATTGTCCGAAGCCAATTTCTCTAATCCTCATCAGGTCCCACTTAAATGGTTATAGAAGCCTCTAATATGAAGATATCCTTATCTCTCCCTCTCTCTCTCAAATAATATTTTGATTTCTGGATTTCGGCTAAGCAAAGGAAAAATTTCTTAAAAGTGTTAACAAGGCTAAAGAGAAGCTCCACATTCAACCAGCTTCCTTCTATCTCCACCTATGTTATCTTCTTCTTCCACTTCTACTTCATGAGCTTTTTCTAACTTTCTCGAATCAGATAGCAAGGACATGCATTACACTCAAAGCTGTAACCTAATGAAGAATGAGAATGTTTTGGCCTTTTAAATATTATATTCTCCTGGTTAACGAGCTTTCTCCTTAATGCTTAAACCCCGTGTATTTTCAGTTCTGTCTGTCTCTCTCTCTCTCTTTCTCATTCAACTGAATTGGTTTCTTGCTCTTTTCAGCCCTCAAGAACACATTCCTTTCTGTATTTCAGAATTCTTAACACTTAATAACCATTAGCTATATCATATAATTAAATATGGCAAATTGGAAGTTTCGCTACAACTAATTGTATTGCCTTCGCGTCTTTTGTCCTTTAAACTTAAACATTTCTTGTCTCCGTTAGTCTTATCATTATCCTTAATTTCATGTTTTAGCTTCTCGTTCTCTTCTATGCTACAACACTTCGTTCTACTCTCATACACTCTCTTCTCTACCTCTCTTTCTCTTTCTCTCTCTCTATCTGTATGAGCTACATTTACTCTCCTTCTCTCTTTATCCACTACTTTCATTGACCAAGTTTGGAGTCAAAGATATTAGATCTTAAAGCGAATGATCTCTGATGCTTATTCTCGACCTTAAGATGCAAACTGTGAATTTAGAATTTCTTTGATGAAAAAGTTATGTTTTGTCCTTTTGACGACGTTAATGACGTGAAAAAATGACAAAAGAAAGAATTTTTCCTTCTTAATCTGATTTTCATTCTGTGCACTTCATTTCATCACTTACCATATATAGATGTGAGAGCTCAAGAAATAAAAGAGTTGGAAAACATAAATCACCAAATTAGATTGTCACGACAGATGAAGAAGAAGAAGAAGAAGATGAAGACACAAGAAGAGGATGAGCTCAGTAGAACACGGAGGATTTTGGAATGTGAATTGAAGGTTTTCACCTTGTCATTCGATCATTCTCGGAGGATGTGTATCAACACATTTATATAATTCCTTCAACACAAGAAATATGAGACAAAATTGATTTTAATTAATTTTTCTCTCTTCAGCCATAACCCCTTGCTCTTCTCAGTTTTATCTCCCTCTATCTCTCTTTCTCTGTATCTCTATCTCTCTCTCTTCCGCTGTCTCCTCTCCAATCGTTCCTTTTTTCCATTTTGAACTCTCCTCCCTTTCTGCTAGTTTCATGGACACTTTCTCACTACCTTCTATATATCTCTCTCTCTTACTTTCCCTCTTTCGTGTTTCATTCTCATTGCCTTTCCTTCATCAAGCTCCCCCCCCCTTACTGCTCAGTTTTCAACTCTTTCAAGTCAATATGTTTCTGCTTAATCATGTTTTCCCCTCCCTCTCTCTCTTTCTCTCTCTATATCTGTGTCACTCTCCGTATTACTTCATCCCTTAGATAGAATCAGCCAAATTTTTAATTACAACAAACTATTTTTAAAATTATTCATTTTTCACCAAAAAAAAGCCATGAGAACGAGAATAAAAAAAGCATCTCTCAGCGATTTCTCATGCCTTTTAAGGGAGAATGGACAAGATTAGAATTGAGAAAACGAAATACAACGAGCAGATTGATATAACTTGTCTTTGACGTCATAATTTGAGCTTGTAATATACTAATACTACTATCATTTCAATGTTAGATACTTTAGAGAAATTATATAATTCTTCAACTATTCCATTTTGAAACTCAAAACTCTGCAATTGAAGTTCATTTGATACGATTGATCTCTTCATGCCCTCAGGCAGTTCCCGGAAAAAAAATTCTTTTTCCTTGTTATACTCTTTCTCTCTTTCCCTCGTTCCTTCCCTCTGTTCGTGTTCATCTTCTCAATAGACTCACTTCTTCTTCCTCTCTCTCTTCATCTGTGAGCTTGTATATGATCGTTACGTATATCTTCTGCTATTTATGTTGTTTTGTTTTGTTTTTTTTTCTTCTCTTTGGTATGTCTTCACCTTTGTTTTCTTTTAACATCTTCAAAACAGCTTTGATCATCAGATTATATCCTCTTCTTCTAAATAACTTTCTCTTCGTGCTGTTTCTTTTGAAAGCAAATTTCTGCAATCAAGCACCAAATCAGAAAATACGGGACGGCACTCACATCTACATTTTGTAGCTTTTCTAATTTACTTGAGCATATGATTGTTATAATTTTATAATTAAGCTTTTATACATAATTTATTTTATTTCAACAAATCTCTTTCTGACAAAATCAATGCGTTTTTAGATTTTCTCTCTTTCTCTATCTATCAATCTCGCTCTCTCTCTCTCTCTGTCTTTCCTCCTCACAATTTCTATGTCTTTCCGACTCTTTTTAGTGAATTAACCTCTAAATAATTGTGAAAGAAGTCAGCTTCGATCCAAGAATGACTCAGTTATTGCTAGTAATTTTCGTGAAAAGCAAACTGCCAGTTATGGATCAACAATTGTCTTTTAAGTCAAACCAATTGATGTCTTGTAACACTTGTCCTCGTAAAAAACAACACGAATTTCTTTAAGTCGTTGAACGTCTCAGAGAATTTTGAACAAAATAATTGGTTGAAACAGAAATTGTATTGAAACATTTGGCATTTTCTTTTCAACTCGTCATCTTCTACCCTCTCACTCTCATTCTCTCTCTCTTTCATTGCTCCTCATGTTCATGGGTAGGAAGGGTGGTGATGGTGGAAGAAACTAAGCAGCAAAGGGACACAGAGAGACAGAATATAAGAAAGTATAAAATACAAAATAAAAATGATAAATAAAATGGTTAAATCTATGAAAGAAAGAGATATATAGATAAGGAGGGAGAGAGAGAAATTGAAAAAGGAAGTCTGATATGCTGTCAACAAAGGATAATCAGTATGAGAACTATCGAATTAAACAATGGATTTCGGAAGCAAAAAAACCTGCTGTAAAGTTTTCTTTTCTTTTTTTTCTCCTTTTTTCAGCTACTTAATTCATTTTCTTTATTCGTTCGGTGAGCTGTGCATTCTGCTTCAGCATTTGACCATTTCTTATTTCTACTTTAGCATTCTGTCATTGTGTCTCAATGTCTTTTTCTCTCTCCGATCATTTGCATATAAAATGGAGTAATTTCTCTTTTGTTAATAGCAAATAGGAGCTTCTTCTTTTATCTTCGAATCATTCTGAAGCTTGACCTTCTCATATAACAACTGTCCATCTTATGCTCTTCCTTAATATTTTAATTCCTTATACGTCCGCATCTACATTACATCACAACTTTGCTTCTTCTTCCTCTTTACCCTCCTTCCCACCTCCCTTCCTTCCTCCCTCTTTCATTCCTCCCTCCCTCCATCCCTCCCTCATCATAGATATCGTTAAGACGAGCTAATCTATAAGTGTTGTAGATCTCATTTTTTTTTCTTTTTTTTTTGTACTAATAGATCTATTCTTCACTTCCTTTACTTCCTCCCCATCCCACTCCCTTCAACCCACACCTCCCTCTCTACTACTGCTCTTGCTTCATTTTACTCCTTGTTATTCAGTTCACGTTTTTTTTCTTCGCCATCTCTCTCTATCCTTTGTTAACAAACTAAATAACGCGTGAAAGCAGTTTACGTGAAGATTACACGTGTAAATTAGCATAGCTAGATGCTGTTCATTTTCTGTAATTTAGAAGCTATGAAGCGGTTGCATTCCCCTTTCTCTCTTTCACTTTCCTTCACTCTCTCTCTCTCTCCTTGTCGATATTTCATTTTTTTCTTGTTTTCTTTCTAATTAACATCTTTCTTTTTTTATTTCGACACATTTATTATTGTAAATTGAATATACATATGTAGATACATGTATTTACTAATTAATCATGTTCCTACCTTGTTTTTGCAAGTAGAAGATGCTTCAAATTCCAAAAATATCGTGTGTGTCAACGATATGTGAAGATCTATTCCATTCATTTTCTGTTTCGTAACTCGTCTCTCCCTCTCAATTCATTCATCCTCCCTCTATATCTCTCTTTTTATTTCTTGACAGAGAGAAAGTAAGCGTTCAATTGATCCCTCTCTCTATGTCTATATCTCCATCTCCCTCTCTATCTCTTTTTATTTCTTTACAGAGAGAGGGAGAGAAGTCAGCGTTTTATGTTTTTAAAACAAGAACAATAAAAAATATTAGAAAAATATGCCAAATTTATAGTTTCTTTTGTTAAAAAATGCATTTTGGTGTGGCTGCATGTGTGTCTGTGAGTGTGTGTGGATGTGAAAGAAAATGAAAAATGGAAAATTGATTTAAACTTTAACTTAAATATTCATAAACAATTAAAATTCAATGAGATTACTATAGAAGAAATGTATGAGAAAGAATGAAAAATTAACTTTTAAGAGCAAAAGATTTCTATAATTAAAGGTTTTTCCTTTGTTTAGTAACACTACGAGAGAAAGAGAGTGAAGAGGTGGACTAAGGAGAGAATGAGAACTAGTACGAAGTGTGAAAAAGGAGAAAATGGATAAAGTAGGGGGTAAACGCTGTCAATGAATTGTTTCAAAGTCATTTCAATTCTTCTGAACGAAGTAAGCACAGGGGGGGAGAGGTGAGTGAGGAATAACGATTGTCATTGAAAATCTTTGTTATCGAAGCCAAAGCTCAAATGTTTACCCAATTATTTCATTTTTTTTCTGTGTTTTCAGTTTGTGAAGCTTCTCAACTCAAAACGATATGGGGGGGAGGAGGTGTTTTTGACCATTTAAAGCTAACTATATGTATATAGTTAGTCTTTGCTTGCTTCTACTTCTCTTCTACTATGTTCATTCTGTTTTTTCATTGATTTAATATAAAAACCTTTTTTGTTCTGTGCATTTAATCTTTTAATCCTCCATTTCCATCCGCAATGTTGCCTTGGTTACAACAATACCCATGTTAGTCATTGGGTCATAACATCAATGCTCTTTATATTAACAAGATAAGCTGGATATTGGGAATGCGAATGAGCGTGTGGGAGAGAGGAAGCAGTGAAGGTGTATTCTGATCGCAAATAGGAAAAGCAATGAATAAGAAAATATGGAAAATTTTAATGTTTTTATTCCATCTATCTCTGACCAGCTTCCAAAGTTTGTTTGTTGATCGAGCATATCCGTTAAAGACCATATTTGAAAGGGTAACGGATGAATGAGAAAGGAGAAGCAGGAGATAATGACGGAAATTACGAGATTCGGAAAGAAACACTTTTCTTGACGGCTTAACCAGGAAGATGAGTTCCAACTTCACACGACACTTGTTAGTTAAGAAGCTATTCTTTGTACTTTTAAGTCTTTAAACATACTTAATGTTGTTCTAATCTATTTTCTATTGGATATTTAGTTTTTTACTTTTTGCTTCAACGCCTTCTACTTCATCTAGTTGTTGGCTATTCCTCCTTCTTGCGCTCACATCAACTTCTTCTAACTCCCCTACTCAACGTTTTCCTTATTTTTATAATATTTTTCCTTCTCATCATCAGATGGCCTGAAGCGAAAAGCTACTTTACCTTCTGACACAAGATATTTTCATTTTGTCTCTAAGTTTTATACTTCTCAATAATATCATTTTTGAAGTTCTTCATTTCCAAAATAGATCCATTAGCAAGCCCCGCAACAATTTTTTTTTCTCGAAAAAAAAAACGAAAAAAAGAAAATGAAAAGAAAAACGAAGAAAAAGCAAGAAGCTTCTTTTGAGATTCGTTTTTTTCGTAACATTCTCAGTGTCTGAGGTGTTTTTCTTTCTTCTCATTATACAATCTGATTTGCTTAATGGTTGAATCTCTTCGAGACCCGTTTATGGCAAAAGTCAATTGCTTCCAATGATCACATGTGTGTATGTGTGTGTGTGCATGTGCATGTGTGTATGTGTGTGTGTGTGTTTCAGAAGCTTATTCTCTGATTCTTCTCATGTCACATATGCTGTACTAAAGCTCCCACAACCTTTTTTTCTGCTTCTCTCCTCCTTTTTTTTTTCTTTGTTCTATCCATTGAATATCCATCAATCTCACGTAAACATAAATTATAATTGGTAGCTATAAATGGAGATTGGAAACGAAAACTGTCACAACGATCATCTGATTGTTGAAGTTTGACATTCATATTTACTTTGAAAAGTTCAGAACTTAGGTATTCCTAAGTACGTATATAAATGAATTGACAACATTCAACAAATGTGAAAGAATGAAACGAAATGAAACAAAAAGGTAATGAGAGTGCTATAGAAAAGGAAAATCAAGCATTCTCAAGCATTATCCAAGAACTTCAACTTCAACTACAACAACGGAATTATTACTTTTTCGAAACTTTAAGCAAATCTGATAAAATGTCGAAATAGACACGTTTCGCCATTTTCATTAAAATCCATTTTTTTGTTCTCGTCGTTTACGTCCTCCCGTTTCAAGCCGTTCATTGAATCTTTTTTTTTTTTGGTTTTTTTTTGTCTTATTCAGAGACTTTTGCTCTTCCATCTTCTTCTCTGCTTTCTTCTCCGGCTTTTTTTTCTGTTTCTTGATGTTTACTTCTTCTTAACACCGTCGATCAGTTTCACACGAATTTGACGTCGTCATCATCGTTGATTGGGTCATATACGAATGCGATCAGAGTAGGAGAATCAGAATATGAAAATTCATTTAACGATCCGCTGTTGAAAATGTTAAAATATGGAAGCTTTTCATGCACTCATATGCCAACAAAATTTTATATCAAATTAGTCGATGTTCGTGTCGACGACAACGGTGGCGTCGCCGGCCTCCAAGACAATGATCGGCTTTTCTCACTTCATTCTTGGTTTTTCGTTGAAAATCTTTCCATTATTCTCAGTATTTTTTATGTTTCCTGCTCTCTCCTCTGTATTCTCTTCTTTTTCTTTCAAAAAAGAAAAATTGTGAATGTTTTACTTTGCTACCTTCAAAAATGGCACCAGTGAGAAAGTGAGCACAAGAAAAAGCAACCGTTCAGCCACGTGGCGAAATAATTAAATGAAAACCACGCGTTGTGCTCATGTGAGCTGTACGTATGAAAATGAAATTAACATATTTCATGTTTAACCTTCTGAAGAGAACAAAAAACGAGTTAATTGATTGTTGAACCTTTTGCTTCCAAACCAGTGTTCTGTTAGATGGCGGAGTATCTGACTGCAGATGTAGATGTGCATGTGTATGCCTGTGTATGTAGGATGGGGGTGATGTGCTGTGTGTGTGTGTTCGTATTAGCTATGTGATCAGACTGTAATTTAGTTTCGAATGAATTAGCTCGTCATCAGTTGTGTGAAATGAAAAATAATTATTGCATAAATGGATGATTTGAAGGCTTCCAAGAGCTTTTCCAATTAATGTAACACATTGACTTCTGGGAGAATTTTTAATCAATTTTCAGAACTGTTGTAATTTCGCGCTTTTGAAATGCAAAAATATACTTTTTATATATTTATTTATTTCTTCATCTCATTCTCATAGAATTACAATTTTTGAGTATTCGGAGAATCATTTTAATTCCCTCTAATTGACGGTTTTCATTTTAATCAATGAATAACCTGCCTATTATGACAAAAGCTCAAAGAAGAAGCTTCCTTGTACTTTCTTCCGCCTCTCTCTCTCTCTCTCCCTCTCTCTCCATCTTCCTAATCATCATCTCCTTTCTCCTTTTCCCGTTTGATTCGAAAATATCTTTAATTTTATCAATTTTTCAAGCAAAAAAAAATTTTTTTTTCCTGTCCCATTTTTTTCACCATTTTAACATCTGTTCGATGTTTATTTATTCCAAATATGTACATATTCTTCATATTATTGTGATTTCACTCTTGACTTTGGCAACGTATTCTCTCTGCTCTCGTTTAACAATTCTATTGATGTTTTCACGGATTAATCTTTCATTGCTTTTCTTATAGTTTGTCTTGGTCGTATCTACAAAAGCATTTTTCTGGACGAGGTTGATGACTTCCTAGGAAATCCAACCGCACAACTGTATAACAATTGAGAAAATTATTGAAGAAGAAGAGCATATGGATCGGTCGTTCTGCAGTGTTCAGCCGCAATTCTCACTGCAAGCTCCGGCTTTAAACTCTCCTGTTCGACATCACCGACCATCATTGAGTACGTTCTTTAAGCATTTTTTACTTTTTTCTAACTATTTTGTTATTAAGCTGGACAGTCTGTTGACTCAGCAGCCAGTGTACGACGATTCTTGCATGATAGACGACGAAGTTACAGAAATCGGAGCTTGGTAAGAAACATTTCATCGAACAATACATTATATTGTTTCATTGTTGTTGCAACACTAATCTCACTTCCTCATTTAAAACAGAGTATCAGAGTTCGTTCATTTCAGGGACCAACGATAGCTTCAGCGCCATCAGTAGAACAAGAAGATTATCGAACACCCAAGCCATCATTTGACAAAAATGGAAAAAGTTTCGATTACTGTTCACACGCGCACAACTCATTAGCATCTGATTCTAACGGCCTTATAAAGGTAATTCAGTTATTCCTATAACCAGAATGTGAACAATGAAAGAAGAATGATAAAAGAGATAACGTGATCGAACAAAGAGAGTATGAACTCATGCTGTCCTCTTAAGTTGTTCAACATCTAATTCAAAGCTTAAGACTTGTACTAATATGCTATTTGAAGTATATGAAATACTATTTCAGTTAATATCGTAAAACAAATTAATTTTTCCTCAAAAATTAAATTATTTTTATATTTCGAGCAAAACCTCTATATATGGTCTCATATATCTCAGCTTAATATGAACTTTCTCTCATTCAATCTCTTTCTCTCTTCATATCTCAGTGGGCGATGAGATCCTTTGAATACGTAAAATGGAATCAGAGAGAGAGAGAGAAAGAAAGAGTTTTGAAGGAGGAGGAGAGAAAAGATGAGAAAAAATAGAAACTGAAGAAAGTTTTTTGTTCACACAAAGTATGGAAAAATTATCCTCAAATGTGATTGTGTTGGCTTGAAGATCTGAATGAGAGCAGATTTCTTTCATCACGCATATACTATTTTCCACTACTGCTATAAGAATGACAGAGAGTGAAAACGAGAGAGAAGTAGGTAGAGCGAAAATAAGAGGTAGCTAAAGCAAGGAGGAAGAAGAAAAAATCTTTTTTTTTAACGGAAGAAGCTTTACAACCTTGCGTTAGGGCTTCTTCCTATTCTGATTTTTGTTCGTTTCGCTCTTCTCCATTCACAGATTGTTATTATATATAAGAAAACGAAATGTTTTTTGAAGATTGTACAATGAATGAGAGAAATCTATTTCACACTTAATGTATGAACAAATGCATATATTTTTTGTTTTTTTTTCTGATAAGTTTCAATGGTTTTTGTCGTTGAATGCAATCATCTTCAATACTTCCACTTCTGAATGTTACCCTGAGGACACGTTACTCATCTTCGAATTCTAAGTCTTCAACACACTCTCATTGTTATAATGCAAACATTCATCTGTTGACAAATGAACTTGTATAATTTGCATACTTTACATCAAACTTTCTCACGTGTGAATGCATTTCACGTGGAACGCGTGAAGACGACCCGCCGCTCTTTCCATTTGTCATATGATAGGCCAATGAGCGGTTGCAGATGCATGAAAAAAACTATTTTTCTTTTCCGCTTTCACTTCTTCCTTTTCCTTTTCCTTTTCTTTTTTATTCTTAAAAATTTTTTGTTTCAATCGAAATTGCATTTTATTCAATTTTTATCAGTTTTCCGTTTATTAAGCATTTTGTGTTGGCCAAAATAAGAGATTAGTTTTTCTTTGAAAACTTTGAAGTTGTTGAAGGTTCCCATAATTCTCTTTCTGAAGCCATATCGTTTTGAAGCAGAAAAAGCGACGACGACGAATGGAAGAAGAAGGATAAGAAGCACACAAGAAACATGTGTCTATTATATGCTTATTCTTCTCATTATATCATTTGTTTCGTTCTGTTCACTATTCTATCTTAACACAGTTTCATTTTTGAAGCATTTCAAATGAATTCATTTTCATTTTTCCATAATTGGCAGCAAAAGCAAATAGAAAACTTTGAATGTTAACTATATAAGGACACCTGCTTTCGATGAAGCATTTTGCTTTTCTCCTTATATAAAGACATCTTTTTATTTCTCCTTTTTTCATACATCTTCATTCACTTCAATTTTCTTTCATTGCTCATTATGAAGATTTAGTTGGGAAAAGAAGAGCAATTGTGCTTTTTGTGAAGAACAAGGTCACAAAGCGGACGAAAGGCAGCCATGTTCCATTCGCTGTCGCAACCGCCAACCACATTCATCACGACGTCATATCTGAATCTTCGTTAGAAAAGTCACAAAAAGATTTCTTTTTCCGTCCTCTCTTCATTTTTTTCTGCCATCTGAGAGCCATTCCATCATTTTTGTTACTTTCTCCATGCATTCGTATCTTAGCTTCTGTACTAGCAATAGATTTTAGCTTTTTCTCAAAAATTGAAAATTACTAAAAAAAAATAAAAAAAGATTGTTGAAGCACGTCAGGACATATTTGTGTGCCTCGTATCCACGACTGTGAAATAATCCGAAAAACTGTCTCGTTTCTTATCTACTTTCGTGGAGCAGGAGAAAAAAATGTGTTTATTGTTTTTTTCTCATCAATGCTCATTCTCGGCAGTTTTCTGTTTTTGATCAATTGGTTTAAGCTTAAAGGATGAGTACAGAAGAAGAAGAAGGAAGAAGCCCACATTGGCTTTTACTCTCTCAAAAATCGTATTTTCAGTTCCCTTTTTTGACATTTTTCTTAAAAACTCAAGTAGTTGTCAATACCAATGATATTTCGAAGCTGTGTGCCTATAATAAGAATAATGTCAGCTTTGATAAAATTCTATTTTGCAAATTAATTTAGAAGGGGAGGAGAGCAGAAGGGGAAATTATTCTAAAGACTTTTCTCTTTTCAAAAACTCATTTCCTATTACATTATCAGTTGAAGACACATTGTGATTACATACTATATTCACATCGAACATTATATTTTCTGCGCCATACTACTCACCATACATGCACATACACACACACATACACACACATGCACATGCACACAGATCCAAACTCACGCACACGCACATAGCCAGTTCGATTAACTGGAAAGAAGTTGTGAAAGATAGCAGCAAGCTCTTGTTCAAACTATTTATTTTGACAAATGATTCGATGATTTCACATCTGCTTTCCCATCTAAATCTCGTCAGTCTCCAGCAGTTCTGAACATGTTATTCCTCTCCATTCCCGGCTTCAACTCATTCAGTCATTTTTTTAAAAAAAATTAGTTAATTCTTAACTATCTCCTTCCGCTGTTTAAAGTTCATTGATTAAGTCAATATGTAAATCCAATATTAACATTGAAATGAATTTACTTTTTTCCTTCCCTCTATCTCTTCTACTATGCACTTAGCGATATGTGAAGTAAGCAGAAGCTTTTCCATTTATGAACGGTTTCATATTACTTTTGTCTATTTCTTTCAGCTTATCCTTCTTCTCAACGCCTTTCTATTCTCTCGAAAAGCTGCTTCAATCTCCTTTCTTTACTTTATCTTCTTTATATTCAACATTATTCACAATTATTCCACATTATATCCTTTTCTCATACTTTTGCTTCATTTTTTTAATCAAAATTTTCCATTTTTTCTTCTCCTCCATCAGATTCTGCCTCTTCTTCTTCGTCTTCTGCTTCTGCCTCTATCTATGGGTATGCGTGTGTTTCATTTTCGTTGCAAGACCACTCGATGATGGCAATCGCTTCTTGAATTAGAATCATCTCATACAACCATAACCAGCGGAATTAGCATTTTACGTGAAAAACGTGAAAAGTTTGTTTTTATTTTCATTTTTGTTTCTCCAACACCGTGCCCGGTCGCATTCATTATTTTATTTTTATTTATCTTTCTAATAATTTATCAAACATCATAAACGTTCATAAGCATATGAAGACGAGAGAGAGAAAGAGAGAGAAAGATCCAGTGGGATATAGAGAGAGAGGGAGAAGGATAAGAAGAGGATAGACGAAGAAGAAAATATTTTCTTTTTAAATACTAACCAAAAAAGGCTTTTTATTATATTATTTCTTTATTCTTCTCCTTATAAAAGAAATGAAATGAAAAAAATTTCTTCTTCTCCCATGCTTTTCTCTCTCTCTCTCCCAATCACTACCCTATCTTTCTCTCTCTTCTCTTCCTCCAAATGCAATTATCCATCAATCCATCTGTAAAATCACAAGTAAGCTCATTATTCAACTTAAAAATAAATTATTTTGTATTTGAATGTCCATTATTCATTAAAACCCCAGAGATTTAATCATACACATCATTCGTCTTTTTGTTTCCAAAAACGAAAAGAAAATCTTTTTTCTGCTCCGTTGTTAACTCCTTCAATTCGTTCTTGTTCTCATCATTTCAATTTTTAACTACGTTTGTTTCACGATATGCTGAAGCCAAATGGTCAAAGCTTCCCAGAAAGACGGCGAGATTCCAGTTTACATGAGGTAGTATGCCTAGATATATCAACAACAAAAAGCATAATAAAATATAGAGAAATCCTCAAAAATCATGAAAAATAGATACGAAACAACAGCGTGTGATCAGTGAGCTTGATATGATCGTAGTTGCAAAACTTTTCATTTTCAGGTTTCCGCAGATTTTATCAGGTTGAATGGAAGCCGACAACAGTTTCGAAACTTGTTATCGACAAGAAAAAAACTTGGATCATTACCTCCAGCTTACACAAGAATTGACTACAGTCGAGATTCATTGGATTCAAATGGTAAGGAAATCAGTACGCTTATACTTTGCATGCATAACCCCCGCAAAATAATTTTACCTTCGTTACTTTCTATCTATTTGTAAACAAACTGCTGTCTGTCTAATTAACCAATTCTATTTTTATAGTTAATCGTACTCCATATCATGGTCCTGTAATAACAGTTGAAGATACTGGATCTCAATTAAGAATAAATCATGTAAAACCGAGTATAACTGATAGTCTGCTTGAGTCTCAGAAAGGGTCTTTTGATAAAAGTACGTCATGTCTGTCTGTTATTTCCTTTTAACACACTTTTTTCCGAATTCATTTTTTGGTTTTTTTTCTAATTTCTATTTCAATTCAATTGAGTTACATCTCTCAACACAAGTAATAGTTCATTCTCCTTTTAAGCTGCTGTTGCTTTTTGTGAAAGTAATGGAAGTGTCGGATCATATCATTCAGCCAATAATCATCAATTCAGACGAAATAACAGTCGGTACGTTCTGTTTCTTGCTCATTTCTATAAATAGTAGAGAAATATTATAATTTTCATGAAATTTCTGATTTTTCTTCTCTTTTTTTTGTTATAACTCAGAAGATTAAATATTTCTTTCATTCAAACATGGTTTCAATTGTTATCCTTTTTGCTTCTGATCGAGATGAAACAAAAAAGAAACGAAAAAAACTATTCAATACGTGTGTCTGTGTTGTTATGTGGCTTTTTCACTTCGTCTCTCATACCACTTCATCTTGTAGTTATGGAGTTCCCGTTGATAGTAATCAAGTTAAAATGATTTACAAAGTTCGATCGGATCGATTACAGAATCGGTATGTTCAACTGTTTCATCTGACTTTCTAATTCAATAACTTCTATTCAGAGTTCGCATAACAGACAGATCTTTGTTTTTAGCTCTTCTGGGAATACTTTTTATGTTCATTGATGCTGAACTAACGGGCCAAGAGATGCTTGGAATCACCAAAGTTTTTCCCATTTTTGAAACTTTTAATTGCTTGTTTTGCTTTCCAGAAATCAACCATATCACTTTTCCTACGCTTATCATCACTTGTAACAACGATTTTTCTCCTCTTTAACATCGTTCGGTATCATCAGAATGACATTGTGGTTCGTTTGTTGCCTTTTCCGTCCACTAATTCGCATTCGTCACTCTTTCAGCTGGATCAAATAGACTGTGGAGCTGATGATTGGAGAGTTGTAGTAACGGCTGAGCGAATCCTTCAATTTACTTTGGAGTTCTGTTTATGCGCCATTTGTCCTTTGCCAAGTTCGTTAACATTCTCTGGAAAACAAAAATCTTCAAACTTTCAGTAAATTTCGATATGGAATGGTTATTTATTTTGACAAGCCGAACATCCACCGATAGCGGATCTTTTCATAAAGAATTGGTAAATCCTTTCTCAAATGCTCTTAGAAGAAGCAAATCTTTTGAGGTTCCATTGGATGTTCCATTATCTCTTCTGATGCTTTCTCGGGTTTATCTATTAGCACGCTTTATGGTATTACACAGCAAACAGTTCCAAGTGAATAATAGAATTGAAATGTGAATTCGGAACTAACTCATACATTCAGGATGCTTCTACACGAACATTGGCTGCTTTGAATAGAATTCAAGTGAACTTCTCGTTCGTAATGAAGACAGTCTTAGATCAACATCCAATCATGTTCTTAACGACATTCACACTGATATTCTGGTTGGTAACCTCATGGACTTTCGTGCAATGTGAAAGGTTAATCATCCATCCTCAAAAAATACTTTGAAAGTTCGCTGTTGTTAAGGTTTGGACAAAGTGCTCAAGACAAGCAAATGCCTTCTATTCTTTACTCAAACGCATTATGGTTCATCGGTAAATAATTTAAATGATATCTATTAATAACTTTGTCAATTCGAAAATACATTTTAATAATTAAAATAATTCAGCAATAACATTCATGCTGAATGGCTATGGTGATATCGTTCCACAAACTCATTGGGGACGGATCATTGCAATATTCGTAGGAGTCGTGGTATGTTTCACACATACTACACAAGCTGTTTCATTTTCTTGCGAAATCACAATTGTATGTTCAATCTTAAATTTAAGGGAGCCATCATTTCGTCCATTCTCATCGCTGTTATTTCAAGAAATATTTTATTAACACAAGGACAACGTAATGTTAATAATTTCATGATGGATAGCCGATTAACAAGGCAACATAAACATTCAGCTGCAAAAGTACATCTTATTACTCATTAATATTGTAATTGCCATCTTATATTAAGGTTCTTCAATACACATGGAGAATTCACAAATGCTTACAAGGAGGAATGGCTACGGATGGTACTTTACGCAAACATCAACGCAAATTCCTGAACGCCATTCATGAGTATGAACTTTCTCATTTCTAATACTCCGTCATCAATGCAACCGCACTCATCATCGTCATTTTCAAAAATGATTTATGTCGAACTCATGTAGACACAAATTATTCACGTCATTTACGTGATGATAGTTTTGAGTGTGTTGGGAATGTGAGGGGAAAATAAAAATAGAAAGGAGTTTATAAGAACATTAAGATGGATCAAAGATTTTAAAAATTGCTGTTTTCAGATTTCGGGCAATCAAAAACGAAATTCGTGTGTTTGGAGAAAGTAATTCTGCCAATAGTCAACAAGTCACACGCGTACGTTATCAATTGAGCTTAACAGTAAAGCATAATACCATTTAAGCTTGTTATCGAAATGCATAGTTCAATGCAAAAGCTGATATCAGCTCAAGAAGAGATGAGAGCTCAAATAGATGTTCTTCAAAGAGCTGTTCGAAATCATTATAATATCATCAATAGTCAAACCTCACAAGCTTCATTACCTCATGTAGAGAATAGCTCACAACGGTTCGTCTTTAAACAGTTTTCTTTATAAACTTCTATTGCTTGTCATCATATTAACAACTTTGATGCGTTTCACCATACTTCTCATAATCTCTCTACGTTAACATAGACATCTAATCCGGTAGTACAAGAAGTTCCAAGAAATCGAAAAAAAAAGATTTTTAAGAGAAAAAAGAAAAATTCTTCTTCAACACCCTTTCATCGCATTCGATTTCAAAGATGTTCTCATAGAATTTTGTTTTCTTTGCATTGTACTTTGTTTTCTGTTCAACATTTAAATAACTAATTTGTCAAACCTTTTTTTGGGTTTACATGTGTTGAGAGTAGAATTTCTATTCAGTGATATTCTATGGGAAGAAGGCTCCATATCTTCTGTTTCTCCATAAGGTAATTGAAATGGTCGGTCAGCTCGTTAAACCTGTGATTTTCCTGTTACTATAATCACGTTTCATTTTCATTTACTCCATATTATAGAAAAAAAAGCTTAACAGCATGAGATTAACATAAGCTTTTCTTAGGCACACTGTTGTATATCTAGCATGTAGAGTTTGTCCATATATGCTATGCTACAACGTATTCCGAACGAATTCAGTTGTTTTCCTGTTTATTTTTTTTTATTTTCCACCTGTTCATAAGTCAATGCATGTGTCAATGTATGAACAACCTTGGTATTCATCCAAGATCGACTTATACAAAACAAATTAACTCAACAAGCCCAAATGACATACTAGTTCCATTTCAGATACCAAGGAATGAGTGTTGCTCAAACTGAGAATTAAAACTTTATGAATTGATGCTTCAAAATGAAAAACAGAAAAACACATATTGTTTCAAGAGAAAAGGAATCTTCTTTTATAATAATTTTATTTTTTTATTTCCTCCACACGGGTCTAATGAAATGAATGTTCCTCGTTGTATAATGCTCCTCAAACGTTTTGCCTTCTTTGTTCATTACATAAACATCTCTATTTAACAGATTAATTGTCATTATACCATTTTCTTGTTCAGATTAAATTATTTTTATAAACGTTACCTTATACTCTTAAGAATTTCACTTTGAATACAAGAAGGAAAATTTGATCAATGTTACCCTCCTGTTGTGGCTTATTGCTTAATTTTCATCGCATGTCATCTGGCTCACGATTTACATGGTATGTCCGGTTTTCATACTTCATTTTCAAACTGTGAGCATGAGGCTTCCGGCTACCTGTTCCAGCTTCGAGCGCAAGTCCCCAACTCGCCCCATCTACGGTACACGGGCATAACACCCCCAGGTTGTTACTGTAGAGACTGTCGAAGCGAAAGATAACATCGAACTGATAACATTTTTTAATCGTAAAACAGTTTTGCTTATTACTGTGTATCTGTCTTCCTACGTGCATGAGTGTGTGCATGCATTCCGTATAGCAGAATGATTTATGATATAAGTTCTTCCGATACAACAGAGAAAAAAAAGAATTTGCATACACGAATGACATATAGCTGTTGCCATATGATGTCATTTGACGGGAAAGTTTAATGGAGAATTCTGAAAGTTTTAAGTTGTTTCCTACTACCGAACAGACGGAGGCTATTAGTCATTTAAAGCTGAAAAAGGAAAAAAATACAAAAGAATGAGACACAATTTCATTAAGTATTGAATTTCAATGAGATGACACGACTAACGTGTTGCCCGTTGATTGTCTTTGGTCAACTTTTAGAAAAGTAAATATTAAGCTAAATCTTTTTCAGATAGGAACATTCCCAATGAAGGAAGGTACAACTAATTCTCTTACATTGCTTCTTCCTCCTCTCAAATTTCATTATTATTAAGATGTTTCTCTCTCTCGCACACTCTCTCACTTTGTATCTCTCTCTCTTCTCTATTCGTCTACCTTTAACAAAACTTGCCCTGAACTCAATTTACTCTATGAATACAGAAGGTAGACGACACTTGAGAAGCTTAATGTCCACGTTTGGTCAAACTGCTTCTTCTCATCTCATCTATACAAGAAAAAGAGATGGATGTAGAAGCAGAGAGAAGAAGCCTCATTCTCCTCAAACACTTGAGAACCTGAGTTGTCGGCCGCTCCCGAAGAAGGAAAACCAACAGCTGTTAGAAGATAGTTCTACAGACATATGTACTACTTTGTGTGTTTTATAACCCTTATCTTTCCCTTCTTTTTTTTTCCATAAAATTAAGATCGCCAAAGCTTCTCCTCCCCACTCTCGCCTAGTTGCTTTCTTAGTTTTCGTCATCGAATAACTGTCACGAGATTCTGATTCATAAAATTAACCTTTCTATCTAGATGATGTGAAAAACAATTTTCTTTTCAAAAAAAATTTTCATTTTTACATACATTAGAGGTCTTCGAATGTCATTACATTTGCATAAAGACCAGCATGTTGTTCAGTCTGTCCTCTCAGATTTCTTTTTTGACTGTTTTTCTTGTATTTTCTCATTCGAAATCGTAACGAATTCTTAGATTCTCACCTACTCAATATCCTTATCAATCACTTGTCATCCTTTCAACAACATCATTTCCTCCGTACAATTATATTATTCCCCTCCGTCTTTTTATTCTCACAGATAACGATCTTCAGAAGGAAAATCCTCATATCCCAAACCGTCATTTGACTATTTCCAATAACCCATCACTCTTTGTTTTTTTTTCGAATTTCTTGGATCGTGCCCAAGTTCACTGTTTTCAAATAAATCTCTGCAGAGAAAAAGTCTTTTCTTTTCCTTTTTTGCCATTTTTTTCTCTTCACATTTCCGACAACCGCAGTCTTCTCATATAGCCCGACCCTCCTCTCCGGTCGCCCCGCCCACTTCTACATAGGGGCGATAGGACGTAATGAGAATAGAAGGACTGTTCCAATCGTAACGAATCAAATCATAACTATAATATTCACACTTCTATTTCATCTAACAATTGAGTTTTCTTCTTTTCCGTTTGCATGCTCGATAGAGATCTTCGTTTTCTTCCATTTTTACAGTTCGTTCGCCAAGTTGTAGTTGAGAACCATTTTTTCAACAAACTTGTCAAATATTTTTTTTTGATTGAACCGGATATGGCTGACTCATTTACTATCCTATTTCTTATTTTTTTCATCTATTTTTTTCAATGTGTTTTCGTCTGTAAAATCAGTTATTTTTCTTTGCTTTCTCTCATTTGGTTTCTGTCCGGATTTCAATGAACCTCTTATGTCTTCTCGACTTTCAAACAGTCCACATTATCACTTACGATCACTCATTGCTTCTCACTTTCTGCTCAAGTCCATTGTCACATCATATCCTCCATGCTATCATCAGAATTTTGTTTTTGTGGTCGATGAGCATCTCTTCAAACCTTCATAAACTCAGTAATAGTATCATAATCCCGGTTACTTCCATTCGTTTCTCTTTATATCTCTCCATCTCTCTCATCTACTCACCTTTTGACCCCTTCTCTCTATATATTCCTATTCTCGTTTCAGCCATCGTTATCCGCCTTAACCGGAACGTAATTACCTGTCACGACGCCCGATTGTTTTCTCGATTGTCCATACACGGTCATACAGCTTTACCTACCGCTCAACACCTGCCTTATTTCCGGATCGAACGCCAGTTGCCATACATCTAAAATCTTTTTTTTGGTCGTTATTTTCTAAGAAAAAAAAACACCTGGCCAACAAGAACTGTCAATCAGTTTGTGTGCATGAGAGTCTGAGCAACAAGTCATGAGCCGATTGCTCTTACTGCTGGCTTTATCGTCAAACCGTGAGTTTTACTTTTTTTATTTTTTTTTCTTCTTCTAATGTAATGATGTGATGTTACTTATTCAATTAACACCCATTTTGCTTTTTACGATTCATGAACCAGTTTTCTAAGCTAATTTACTTAATTTATCCATTTTGTTCTGATCAAATGGATAACCTATTCGTTCTATCTCAAAGATATGGCTGAAGCTCAAGTTTGAAATTATTAGACAGAACTGCTGACATCCAGCCTCTCATAATACTTATCTTTTTTATTTGTTTTGAGGTTCTTGAACAAAAAAAGAACAGCCAATGGGTCAGCAGGTGATGTTTCATCTCATAGAAAATACATAAAATGCAGAGAAATGATGGAGGAACAGAGATGATTCATAACCTCTTCTCTGCAGATCATCATCATCCTCATCATCATCATCATCATATCAAATAGTTTTTCATATTTGTTCTCAGCCATTGGCTCCATAAGTTTGAGTTTCTCTCTGTGTCTCTCTCATTATCCTCATAGCCTCTTCATCTCTTTCCAACTATTATATATCCTTTCGGCTTTAGAAAGATTTAATATAACTCTGCTATTAATTGAACATTATTTATTCTTTAACAGCTATTTGATTCTTCTTTTTTTTTCATCTCTTTTGATTATTAGCAAATACAATAGAATCTGAAACCGTAAAAAGGGTTTGCCGGATGTGTCGGTCGTTCATCTTCATTCCATAAAGATGTTCTCTCTGAGTAAACTTCCCATCCATCTTTTCAACCAAAAACATCAATAGCTTTACTGTTTGTGTATAATAAACATATTTATTTTATTTTAAAATAAATAATAATATGAATATAATGTATGCGATCTGACATAGTGACCTTAGATGGAATAAGGCCTTCTTGATTAGTTTGTGTCCTCAAAAACTTGCCAGACGCTTCGAAATTTTTTGCGCTCCAGCCGATATAGAGAAAAACGAAAGCTGTTCGTATGAACCAGTAGAAATATTTTTTGGTTGAAAAAAAAAATGAAAACTGGATTACAGGTGGTCCGCAACCATTTGAATCTAGAAATTTGAAAGATACTAATTGTCCATTCAATGATTACATTGAAGGTGAATTAGAATATGAAAAAAACCTTTTCTTTCATTCCTAAAACATTACATCCGATGTCTGTACTCATCTCTCCCCCTCTCTCTTCCTCACTACCTTACTCTCAGTTTACACTCTCTCTCTTCAAACTGTAATAGTCAGATTGACCTTTTATGGATAATAAAGAGAGTAAAAAAATAAAAAAATAGCAACAAAATGTTTTTCGTCACACCTTTTGCCTTCATCGAAATTGACCAACAATAGTCATTTCGTCATATAACTTCCTCTCCTGTCTTAAGCATTCCCCATATTGGCCAAGGACGATGACATACGTTATTTTTCTTTTTGGGCATTATAAAAACGGAATGGTTAACAAGCGCATAGCGGATTCCTTTTGATTTCATTCTCAATAAACGAAACCTCTAATTGTCATCACAAATACATAAATATATCCATAAAATCCATTTGAAGACATTGCCTATGAAGCATCTATCTGATTTCCCTTTATTACTTTATAATTATCATTCTTCTTTCCAATTCTCCAAATAGTCATACTTGAAATGTTACAAGAACACTCGTCCCTTCAACGTATCCCATCGAGTTCCATTTCACAATTTTTTTATCGAAACTTCATTGACCAATTGAAAATGATCGTTTCAATTTCATTCGGAACATGCGGCTCGCGATGAACGGTTGTTATTTTTTTTTTCTCCAATCATCCTGTATTCAAGTGAATCCGTCATTTTTTCATCTCAAACATATCATTCTGTTTTTTTCCTCTTTATTTTCAAGGGAAAAATAGGGGATTAAACAATATGGAATGGTGACCTACGTATTAGAAAGGTTATGATATGCTGACATAGGCATCTTAATACCCATGAAAGACTAACACAACCTCTTGTCGACCTATACATGACGTCAGTGATCTTCAAAAAGAAGGCGCCAAGGGATTTCGTTTTAAAAACTTCTACTTACCGGCGGAAGCTAAGAGTTGATAAGGCAAGCAAACAATGAAGTAACAACTTCTTTCAATGATATATGTGTTATCATAAGATAAGAAAAACGTGTGATGATGATGAATTGTTTTGTTACTTCATACATTCATGGCCTGTTTGTTATTTGAGGGAGATTTAACCATAATTTTCTCAAATCAATCAATGTACCAACCTTGTCTATCAATAGGTGCAATAACCCTTGTATGTGCAGACGAAACAACAAAATCTAATAGAGGAAAATATAATAATTGTCAGTTATCTGACTGACTGACGGATTCTCCCTATATGGTCATCATCAGTCAATAATTACATCCGAATTAACCCATTGATGAAGAGGAGAGAGAAAAAGAGAATTAACATAGTAAAAGTACACGAAGGCCATTAAAAAGATTCTTTATATCTCACTCTAACACTAATTCTCTTTCTGCTTCTTTGACTCTCTCTCTCTCTCTCCCTCTATCTGACCATCCGAAATGTTTTTGAGCACATTTACGTTTTTGATTGAACTACACGAACATCAAATAAAAAAACAACATTTATCATTAAATTCTTAATTGAGCTAAACATCTTATTTCAAATAATAAACTTGAAAGCCTTTGAGAGGATATAGGGTTAGATCATTTTCTCTTCCTTTTTTAAACTCTTCGCTCGAACAATGTTTGCTTTTTTATTGAACAAAAAAAAAGGTTGAGCATGTTGTATGGGGAGAGAGAAGACTTCTAAGTGGACATCACAACTTTTTTTCAAAAGAAGATTTCATTTGTGCAAAAAAGAAACATTCAACAGTCAATTTTTGTCTTTCAGTTATATTAGCTGAGAGATTATGTAACAGCAACATATGTATGAATGGTGGAACTTGCAAAGTAGATGAAGTATCAAGGAAATATAATTGTTACTGTCTACCGAACTTCTCGGGATCACTTTGTCAAGATGTCTGTAGTAAAAAATGTGCTAATGGTGTTTGTGTGAAAGGAGCACAAGGAGTTGAAGAATGCCAATGCAAAGACGGTATTTTCCCGTTTCTCCTTCCCTTCAATACAATATCGTGTTCAGGATGGTCTGGAATCTTATGTGAAGTGTCTGGTTCGACTATTGAAGGATGTATCCGCTCTGAAGACTGTTCTGATGGCAAAAAGTGAGTTTGGAAAGCAGAATTGAATACCAAACAACTATACCATCCTTAAGATGTATTGAAAATGAACGAGGCTTGAAGGTTTGCCTGGCGGATCCTTGCGATATGAATCCTTGTAAAAACAATGCGACTTGTCATGCTGAAACAGTAAGTCATCCACTATTCAGATAACACAGAGGTCATTTCTAGTTCGATTAGTAATTTTTAAATTCATTCTTTTTTATCAGAAAACTCATTTGTTCGCTGAACTGTTCGAATACCTTTTTGATTGAAATCTCTTTGTGAATCATCGATCCGGCAAATCTTTTCTATTTCTTTGCCGTTCACGGATCATCGCTTTATGAGAAGTGACTGATCCTAAAAAACATTTGAAACCTCCTGTGTAGTTTTCCTCTATTTTGTTTGGAAAAATCAATACGGAGTTACTATACACTTAGTTTTCAACGTGAAATTAGCATAAACGCCCCAATTTGTAAAAATGACGTGAATGACGTGTAATGATCCAATTTCAACTTAGTTTCACTTTTTTTCTTCAAGACCAGCTGTGTTCTACACCTATTTACGTTTTCTGAGTAATTTTGAAATGGTTTACAGGATGATTATCACTGTGATTGTCCACTTGGCTATGGAGGGAAAAATTGTGATACTGACGTGAACGAGTGCGAGCTTTCACCGTGTAGGAACGGGGCGACGTGCATCAATTTGGACGGTACTTTTGAGTGTTTGTGTAATGAACGGTTCAAAGGTAAAGTATTTGAGTGGAATAGCGTTAAATGTGCTTTTAAAGGAGTTTTATGTGCTGATGCTGACTTACCTTGTTCTCCGAATCCGTGCAAGAACAATGGAGAATGCGTTGAAATGATAGATGATTTTCATTGTATTTGCTCTAACGAGTTTGCTGGAAAAACATGTGACATCGAAGTAATTAATTTTAATTTTTCTGATCAAACTTTGCATAATTACAGATATCAAGTGGAACAGTTGATGCATGTCAGCCAAGCCCATGTTTGAACGGTGGTAGATGTAATCCTACTGAGGAAAGCTATGAATGCCTTTGTCATCCTGATTACAGCGGTGAAAATTGCGAAATTGTCACAGAATGTACTGTCGAAGGTTAGTGTTTTTGTATTTTGTAACTTATTCAAAATTAAATTCTGTACAGGTAGACGTTGTATGAATGGTGGTACTTGTGTTCGTGGATTGAGCAGAACGTACTGTAAATGTTCAACTGACTATGCTGGTGTATTTTGTGAAACACTGCAACTAAATTTCGAGGTTGATCCATGTTTGGAGAAGCCTTGTCTCAACGGAGGTGCTTGTTTGATCTTTCCATCATCTTATTCTATAGTTTTCAGGAACATGTTCGAATAGAGATGGCAACATCACATGTGACTGTTTACCACTGTATCATGGTCCGTTCTGTGGAGCCTTAACTTCCGTCGATCCATGTCAGCCAAATCCATGCCAAAATAATGGTCATTGTGAACCTGTTGGAGATCCGTCTGAAGGAGGGTTCTCTTGCAGATGTTCGGATCGTTTCGCAGGAAATATGTGTGAAACAATGGTGTGTTTCTCTTCATACAACACTTCTAAGTTATCTTTAAAGGTGTCGACATTTCGGTCAGGAATTTCGGAAGTGACCATTCATACAACAACAGATTCCAAATTAACTTCTCAAAACGTCTTCACAATACCACCAACACTGAAACCTCATCAGTTTGTTAGTTCCCATTTGCTTTATGGAAAAAAACTCTCTTTTTTCAGTTATCAACTTGTGAAGCATGCGTTAACTCTGAAAAATGCATCGAGACCGAAGATGCTTCGGTTTGCATTTGCCTTCCCGGATATTCTGGAGTGACCTGTGAGAAACGTGGCGATGTATAGTGCTTTCCCTAATTTATTCTCTAATGCAAATGTTACAGATCTGTGATAATAGCAAATGTACGAAACCGCAGGTTTGCCGTAAGAGAGTACGAATTGCTGACTCTGAAATTCGCTGTGCTTGTCCAGCAGGATTTGTCGGCGAGTTGTGCAATGTTGATACAACTGTGTCTTTTACCGAAAACAGCTTATTTATCTATCAAAATCCTAATCTAATGATAGGGTCAGTTTCAAAATCATGATACAGAAATAACAAATTCAAATTTTCAGTTCGTCATCAGGTGTTCTGCCCTACGATGTTTCTTTCTCATTCCGAACGACTGTACCAAATGTTCACCTTGTTTCAGCTGATAGCATATTTGCATCGGTATACCTTAGTGCTCGGATATAAAAACCTTTTAGTGTTATAGAAACTATTTTCCCTATATTTGGACTCTGGAAAGCTGACGTTGAACATTACGGGCACTGTATACAAGAAAGTTTCAACAGTTGCCATTAACGATGGTCAATGGTATACAGTGGAACTCCAAAAAACTCAGAAAGATTTCCAAGTCAACCTACTGGAGGAGAGTGGATACGAAATTTTGAGCAAATCGTTCCCTCGGAACTCTCAATTTGAAATTTATTCGACAAGAATAGGAAAAGTTTCCGACACTGACTTCTTCCTTGGATGCATCTCGAACTTGAAAGTTGATGCAGTTGATATTCCCATGTTTTCTTCGAATAGAGGAAGATTCTTGCAACCAGGTATGACTGATTTTACATTCAAACTAATTAATCAAATTCATCAGGATGTAAACGAATCCCTCAGTGTAAGGAAAACCAATGTCAGAACGAAGGAGCTTGCATAGACTTGTGGACAAAATCAACATGCGATTGCAAGCCTCCTTTCCTTCCCCCTAACTGCGCTTTCAGTCTTCTCCCAGCAACATTCGGTCATAACAATAAAAGCTCCCTAGTGGAGATAAGGTGAGAATACCTTCATAGAAATCTTAATTATATTAAATTTAAGTGTTCCCAATGAATTGTCTGAAAACTTCCGCACTGAAACGAACATACAATTTCTGTTAAAAACTAATAAGCCTTCTGGTTCTATTTTATATTTGGGAGAAGCCGAAGCAGATGAAGTTGGAACTTTCACTTCGGTTGAATTGGTCAATGGAACGATATCAGGTGTGGAAAAGCTATTGAGTATGAAAATGATGAAGTTTTAGTGAGAACGAGAGCTGGTGGAAAAGCTGTTAATGTGTTGACCGGCAGACGATCTGTTATCGATAGTAACGAACATTTAGTTAGAATCGAACGAACCCAAAGACATGTCAAGGTTGGATGCTTCCAGAAGCAATCACATTCATAATTTCTTTCAGCTTTTCGTTGACGGAATTTTCGAATCAGAAGGAGATATAACTTCTCGATTTGATCATCCAATGTTCGTTGAAAAGTTAGTGATAGGCAGCCCTGATAATGAAACAGTAAAAGCTTTTACTTCTACAGCATACTACAAAGGTATTTTGATCTTTCAAACAATTAATATCCCTCAAACTCTGATTTAAGGTTCTCTGCAAGATATTCGAGTAAATGATATATCCGCTATACTCGAGAACGAGCCAGCTGTAAACATGGATGGAATTGGTCGAATCGTACAGATGGAAAACGTTCAGGAAGTACGAATAGAGGAATATTGAATTATTTAATTTTTTCCCATCTTAGGGTCTTGTATCGGATGATATTTGCACTGCTATACAGCCTTGTGATCATGGAACTTGCTATAATACCTTCAATGATTATGAATGTGTCTGCCAAATGGGCTTCTTTGGAAAAAATTGCGAGCAAAAAGACTACTGTATCACTTCACCTTGTCCAGCAGACGGTACTTGCCAGAACGTTAACGGAGGATTCATTTGTGAGATCCTACTATTGATACTTGATTATCTTAATAATGCTTTAGGCACTTCATCAGCTTCGTTAGTAAAGGAGAGTATCTTGATGTATAACTTGGACGTTGCTGAAGCCGAAGAATTATCGTTCATTGAACTGTCTATTCGAACACATTCAGATCACGGACGTATTTTCACAATGGTATCATCTTGAAAGTTGACAGAACTTTCTAAACTTACTACTTTAAGAATTCTGAAATTGGGAATATTGTTATGAGCATTGTTAACAAGCAGTTGGTCATAACAACTTCATCCCCATTTACAATTCGAAAAACCATCGCTGATGGAACCTGGAAAAATATTCGTTTAGAAGGAAACATACTGAAGATCAATAACGCTAGCTATGGTAAGTTCGTAATATCATAATGAATAACATGAGAATTTTAAGGTTTGCCGTCCTCTTTAACCATCCCTACTCCTTTGAACAAGGCACACTTGACTCTTGGAACGTTCGGATCATTCCCTTCATTTGTTGGATGCATCGATAAAGTCAGATTTGGAAACACCCCAGTGCTGTCGTTCTATCGTGAAGAAGATTTGAAAATTCCCTCTGATTTGCATTATTGGAAGAATTCTCAAAGAAAAAGGGTATAAAATTTTAAATAATAGGAAATTAAGTATCCATACTGTGCTTCAGATCTCAACTAAATGTCTCTCATCCCCTCAGTGTGGTGATATGTCTCCGTGCTTGAATGGTGCTGAATGTCGAGATGAATGGAATTCATTCCGGTGTTTGTGTTCATTTGGATTCACTGGAGCACGTTGTGAGATCAACATTAACGAATGTGAAAAAGCGGATTGTGTTTATGGACATTGTATTGACAGCTTAGGAGATTATAGGTAATCAATTATTAAACATTACCTTTGTCTATACGATCACTCGAAATCTAAAGTTGTTATATTCAGATGTCAATGTGATGTAGGGTACACAGGACTGTTGTGCGATACCATCATTGATCAATGTGCTAATAATCCTTGTCAAAACAACGCGTTATGTTCTTCCGCTAATGGAAGTGTATCCTGTGAATGTGTGAACGACTGGAGAGGAAAGTTCTGTGATATACCGAAGCCACAGTCGTGTGAATTGAATCCTTGTCAGAACAATGGAACTTGTAGAATCATGGAGGTAAAAAGTTGATCGCTTTCATTAACATCTTTGGAACTATTCAGGACAAGGTGTCTTGCTCATGTCTCCAAGGGACAACTGGAGAATTCTGTGAAGCTGTTCATGATGCTTGCTCCACGAGACCGTGTTTGAATGGTGTTTGTCAGAAGACTCGAACTGGGTTCACTTGCATATGTGAGGAAGGATTTGCTGGTCAAACATGTTCTGAAATTGCTGATTACTGTACTACTGATTCTTGTGGCATTCGTGGTAAATGTATACCGGCATGGAACAACACAATGTGTGATTGTGACGAAGTAAGCGGATTTTTTACATAAGCTCGTTATGCTTTTAAATTGGAGGGTTTCGTTGGGAAAAAGTGTACGAAGCAGCAAGATGCCTGCTTGACAATTCCTTGTGAGAACGATGGTGAATGCTCAAGTTCAGGACCGTTGTTCAAATGTAATTGTCGCAACTATTATCTAGGTATATTAGTATCTGCAAAGTGTGTGAAGAATAATATGTTAAGGTGACCGTTGTGAAGTAGAAGGCTCATGTTTAACTAATCCTTGCGAACATGGAGACTGTATTCAACTGAAACATGATGAACACGCATGTAGATGTCACAAAGGTTATGAAGGAGCCAACTGCGCAGTAAGAATAAAATCAAATCATTAATAATCTTCAATATAATATCTAGACTAAAATTGATTATTGTAAACTCTCACCATGTCGGAATGGAGCTAGATGTGAGTCTCTAATTGGTGAATACAAATGTCATTGTCTTGCTGGTTTCAATGGTAGTTTATTCGATTATAAGAAATAAGTGAAGCTCTCGATTTTTAGGGTCCAACTGTGAAGAGGACATCGATGAATGTGCTTTCGGTTTCTGCAGCAATGGTTCGAAGTGTTTGGACCATGTTAATGACTACGAATGTGTTTGTAATGACACTGGATACAAAGGTTAGTGAAAATTAGGCTAACAGTTTCTTCATCAGTTATTGCTATGTTTCACTGTGCCGGAAACGAATCTGATTGCGTTAATAATTTGTTTACAGGTAAAAACTGTACTGAGGATGTAGATGAATGTGCAGTGACAACTAGTTGTATACATGGGGTGTGTACTAACATAGACGGTGGTTACAGATGCAACTGTCAACACGGTAAGTATATACTTTAA
>CALQYR020007252.1:202817-216517 GCA_943334845.2 Auanema sp. JU1783
CTTTAACAAATGTTTCAAATGAAATAAATATTTCAAAGTCAAATTCCAATTTATTCCAAATTCATAATCAAAGGCATAGAATGGCGAATCTGGCCTTCACTCAGAAAGCATTCGCAAATTAAAAGACATAAGGATATTAATAATTATATACAAATGATTACCCCGTAATTATAAATTAAATAAGAAAGGTGTTATAGAAACTAAGAATCTGGGATGACTTCGGATTCGGAACCGTGGGCTAAGCCCAATCGTATGAGTATGTGAGCCAAATCTAACCGTCTTTTATCCAGATACTTCTGTCGTTCCATCTTCTCTTCTATAACTCCACTAATAGCGTCAATCGCATGCAGTGAGAATTGTATTATCTGTGCTCTATTCTAAACGAATACGGTAAACATAGTAAGAAGAGTTAAATTCCTTACAAGATGGTACAACGAATTTACGGCTTGTTCTGGTGAAAGTAAGGGATGAGTGTATATGGGAGCTATTTTGGTAGGTTTTTCACAATCTTCTTCGCTCGTCCTGATTTCTTCTTTTTTCAGGAAAGCTTTTTTCTGAAATCAAGGTTTTATCTACATTTTTATCATCAATCCAGGATACCTTAGCAGCTTCTTTTAAAGAGTTGAGTTGTTGTTTTTCCATCTGAATTTGAATCTGGAAAAATATCATAATTCTAGCGAACTGATAAATAGAATGAAATAAGTGGGATATGAAGCTCGTTGTGTAGCCAGCAAAGGGCCGAAAGGCGAATGGCAAAACGTATAATCCCTCCCACCCCGAGCCTAATCTACACCTGTCCTTCGTTAGCATCCAATCAGAAACGGTAGGCTTAATATCAAATTTGCTTCATGGAAGCAATAGGCGGAATCATTCTACATATGGTCATGAGCCAAACAAGCACAACTCATATATTTATATAAATAGAATGAGATTTTCCGATTAAAACGAAAGCAACAATTCAGTGAATCAGCCAGGGATGAAAAGAATCGCGCCCTACATATTAGTTGGCACTAGGCATATTGAGTGAGAGAGCAAAGACTTCATCGTAAAAGATTAGGATTAACAAGAAACTTACAGATGGCTTTTTCTTGGTGGAGATAGGTTTCGGACTATTCTTGAGATTTGCAATCGAACTAGCTCCCGCTACCATTGAATTGAATATTTGTAAGAGCTCTAATCCATTACTCTCATGACTTGTACTAGCGTTAGATGATAATGTGTCTAATGTTTCAGTTGTGTTAGTTAAGAGATCCTAGATACACAGATGAATTGCATAACTGTTGTTGATCATTACCTGAGTTATATCTTTTGCCCGTTTTGCTGGAGGCTGCTCCATAGCTGGCACATCAAGTGCTGTTACAGTTTCCATTTCAGATAAAATTAGTTACGAGATATATAAAAATTAAAATCTTGACGTATATATAATCACCTATGCAAACTTCTCCATTCTGAAACAAATTCCATTAGAAAAATGTTTACAGCAAGCCATAAGCTCCTTCTATCAAGAGCTCAAGTATCAAAAGAACAACACAAGGGGATTTAGCAACACATAAAGACGAGGAATCAATAGTGAGACACATTTAGGCTTTTGTTTCAGAAAAACTGGAAAAAGGACGAGAAGAAAAAAACTTTAGAAATATGGAAATTACGAATTTGATGAATCATTCTGCAAGACTAGTAAGGTGTGAATAAGGTGGAAACAAGCAACAGATAGAAGTTTTGAAAAGTTAAACTAAATCTCTCAGATACATGAAGTTTATATGCGAAAAAAAGCGCAGAATATAATACAAAAACAACTAAATCTTAAATCTTAGAATACTCGTGTCATTCTCGCTCCTTAGGTTACATGGAAGGAAGAACGACGGGAACGAGAGTATGCGAAGAAGAAGGCGCAGTCCAACTAGAAAGTGCTCATACTGAAACGAGACGCAGACATAGGGCAATACGACAAACTGAGAAAGACAGACATAGGGTTAAACTGACTCTTCCCAGTTCATTTTATGAATGCAGAGATACGACAGCAACAAAGGCATTTGGGAGGTTAATTATGAGAGCATATGCAGAAAACATGATCTTCATGCAGTATAAAGTATAATTTGCGTTTCACAATCTTCAATTAGTATTACACTCACTTAATTAGTTTAAAATTGAACAAAAATATTTGTCAGCCAAAAACATAGCAAATAAACAATGGAATTATGAAAAGAACGTACGAGTTTGATTAAGAAAGATAACGATAAACAGACAATAAGTAGTTTTTGGAGTATTGGTAAACCTGCGTGTAGTGTTGGATGAATGTACTTTTCTTCGATTGGAGACTGTTTGGGAAGGAAAATAGTTCATAGTGGCCAAAATACGAAAGATATTCGATGTCACTTCTCGGAACATTCGGTTCTTTTCAAAATCTTTTGATCGAAAGACAAACTTTGAGTACTCATTAGAATGACATTGACTCATCAAAACTGTTTTTTGTTGTGAACGCAATAACTACTGAAAGAGAAAAGGAAACACTTCTCATTGCGAGTTTAAAATACACTTCGACTTAATAACTGCTTATGAAATAGGGCAAGTATATAAGAGAAGAAATAAATTGATCGCAGTAAAGAACCGCAACGCGCGCGTTTGAGCAGTTTTCGATGCCATTAGTTTAAGAAACAAATTCATTCATATTGTTGTAATCTATGCATATCAACAACCTAATCCATATTATATCTGTTTGCACAACCGCTGATTAAACCTGAGTGAGCGGAATGAAAAAGTGCCAGCAGCCGCTAACTGATGATGATGTTGGAAAATGAAAAAAAACTTTGTTTATTCTCATTTGGCCACGTGCGAGAGTTCGAAACGTGAATTTTCATTCTTTGGTGTATAGTTTAGTTAGCGGTGGTGCTAACGTACGTTTGCATAACAAAGGAAAATGGCTTTCAGCTTGGACATCTATTAAAATTTATTATTATTTATTCTACAATTCTATACATTTCGAAGCCTGTTTTCTGTACTTTCTCGTCTTTGATTAACTTATTAAGAACGAGCTTTACGTTATTAAGTGCGGCAAGACGGACTGACCAAGGGGATGCCTGAAGTAAATTTCCCGAGTACTCGAACTAACGGGATATGTAGTACCTGATAAACTGTGTTTGTAATGTCCATACTTGTCATTTGTTTTTGTTCAGTCAGAACGTTGAGAATTTCATTTTCTCGTTTAACTCTGTGTCCAATGTACTCATCAACTTTCTCTTCAGTCTTCTCGATGACAGGGCCATGTCCTGAACATACGAAAGTACACCAAATGGTATATTCATTGCAAACCAGGGTAAATCCGAGAAGCTTTGAAACTTTTAATCTTATCCAAACTGCACATATAATCATGCAGGTCTTCAAAGACTGTCGTTCCTTCTCCCAGGATGCAATCAGCACTGATACATATACCTTTGCATGATTATTCATGGTTCAATACCTGAACAAAGCATTTTCTTCCAAGAGATACAATGCAGCATGATCAATTGTATGTCCAGGAGTGTGGACGAATCGAACAGTAGCTCCATCTACTTTAACTTCTTGTCCATCTTCGACATATGTGAAATGCTCAGGATCCTCTTCTCCTCCAATTTTTCTGAACTTGTAAACAGGCACCTATGGAAGTTAGGTTCGCAAGTTATATTAAAAATTCACGACTTTTTTCCCAACGACATTCTCGATAACGGAAGGAAGTCCACCGACGTGATCGTTGTGCCAATGAGTTACTATAATTGAGTCAATTTCATTTTCCTAAAGATTTCTAATGATGAAAATGGAGTCTATTATACAAACCCCAAGAGCTGACTTTAGTTCAGAGATATACTTAGAAATATTAGGTTCGCCAGTGTCGACTAGAATTCTTCTGCGAAACGAATAGATATATACGTGATTCCGATGAACGTACTTTTTTCCATTTCCGATTAGGTAAGTATTTGTGCCTTGCAAAGTGAACGGGCCAGGGTTTTGTCCAAGAATACGGATGACTAGCGGACTGAGAGCCGAAATGGAATCAATTGGAGTAAGAGTTGGCATAGATCTGTGAAAAACAAGGAATAACAATCAATCGATACATTAAAACATACTTGTGACCTCTACTGGCCAAAAGATAAGCACCAAGATTGAATGCGTAGTCTTTGACGAATCGTATGGTTGAAATAGCCGACCCTATGTAAGAGCTCATACTTCTATAATAACTGTAATAAAGGCAATTCTTCTCACGAAAAACAAGAAAAACAAGAAGTAAACTGTGACTAGAAGAAGTAAATAACGTTGAACAGTCTTCTGTAGGACTGAAGGAGGAGAAATGATGATAAAACGGAAGAGTACCAAAGATAGAGACTGTGAGTGAACTTGGCGAAACGATTTGGAGTTTCAATTAAGTTAAAAGATCAGTTATGTGTATAGTGATGTTAACGTGAAAATTGATACGCGTATAATATATTTTTATAAAATTTGAGGAAGAAAGTTTTCATAGTCAGGTTAAGATGTTCCAGTTGCTAAGCTATTCCTGATGAATGTGAACGTACTTTGATACTCTCTCAACTTAGAGATACCGGGTTGCCTATTCCCAATCATTCTGTTGTTTCGGTATATCGTTTGAAAAGCAAAACTTCCATTTGCTCACTCAAGTGATTCATCTTATCCCGGAACATCTAGTTGCCTAAGATGTTTTCGTTATCTCTTTGAACAATCGTGGTCAGACTTAATAATTCATTCAAACGAACTATAACTACATGAAGTTCAGCTCAATTAATTCACGAAGCCAACATGCTTATTCAATTGTGGAATATATATGGTTTAAGTGAAGACCATAAGCTTCCGTACTTTTCGTAAGAGAACATATAATGCTCTTGCAGCGAATAGCCACGCCACATTTTTGTAGTGACGCCTAATGTCAAAAATGCGTCCGAATAGATATTTCTATTTTTTACGTTGAATCATACAAGCGTCTTGAAAATTATCTTTTTTTGAAATATTAATCAATAATTTCAGGTTTACCTCTACAAGGGTTCAAAACGCGTTTTATACGCAATTTTCTCTCTCTTCGTTTAATCCATCCTACCCCACACGGTAGATACCTTTGTAGCAAGATGGTAGAGGCTAAAGAGAACGTACCTGAAAAAGTAAAAAACTGTTGAGTTATGTATATATATACGTTGAATAATTCTAGGTTACTTTATGCAACACTGAGCTGAAACCATGGCCACAATATATTCAAGACCGAATGGATTTATGGGACAAGTTGATGGTTCAATACAAGCAAGACATTGCTAATAAGGTAGATAGAACAGCGCGCTATAGTTCATTTTTGATTTTCTTTTAGGAAACCAAGCCTATCAAGATTACCTTACCCGATGGTAAACAATTTGACGGTGAGTCCTGGAGAACAACCCCCTTTGAGATAGCCGAAAAGATCTCCAAGGGACTAGCCGAGAACGCTGTCATCGCTAAAGTTGATGGAGCGGTTAGTAAATTCTTGATGCAATTTATATTTTATGTTTTTTACTTTTAGGTTTGGGACCTCGATCGTCCTTTCGAAAATGATGCCACTCTTCACCTTCTGAAGTTTGATGATGATGAAGCCAAACAAGTATGTCTAATAAAAGTAGTCTCATCATTGTTGTTAGGTTTTCTGGCATAGTTCTGCTCACGTTATGGGTGAGGCTATGGAAAGATATTCCGGTGGCCATCTCTGTTACGGACCCCCTATCGAAGAAGGTTTTTATTACGATATGTGGCACGAGGTATGTATTGCTATATTTGTTCATCTGTGATATTACTCTGTTAAATATATATTAACTATGTGTGTTTTCTAGAACCGTACCGTTTCTCAAGAAGATTTTCCTAAGATCGAGGAGATCGTAAAGTGCGCCGTGAAGGTTTGCTCCGGATATATTATTTTCTCTAAGTAATACTACAGGACAAGCAAAAGTTCGAACGTCTCGAAGTTTCCAAGGAAAACCTCTTGGAGATGTTCAAATACAATGAATTTAAGGTTAAATGAAAACACTAGATGGTTAATGTATATTTCATTACAGGTCAGAATCCTTAATGAGAAAGTCAAAACTCCAACTACCACTGTTTATCGTTGTGGTCCATTGATTGACTTGTGCCGTGGACCCCACGTTAGACATACTGGAAAAATCAAAGCTTTGGCTATCACTAAGTCCTCCTCATCTTATTGGGAGGGAAACTGCGAAGCTGAGACTTTACAAAGAGTTTACGGAATTTCTTTCCCTGACAGCAAGCAGTTGAAGGAATGGCAGAAACTTCAAGTAAACCAAAGTTTGAACAGTCTTTTGCTATAAAAATTGTTTTTAGGAAGAAGCTGCCAAACGTGATCACAGAAAGATTGGAAAGGAACAAGATCTCTTCTTCTTCAACCCTCTATCCCCTGGATCTGCTTTCTGGTATCCTAAGGGAGCCCATATTTACAATCAACTCGTCAACTTCATCAAGAAACAATACAGAAAGAGAGGATTTTCCGAGGTACAGTCTTTCAGATATTCAATATATAATTGCATACTGTAGGTCATCACTCCCAACATGTACAACAGTAAACTGTGGGAAACTTCTGGTCATTGGCAGCACTACTCTGACGATATGTTCAAGTAACTTGTTTCCTGTATGTTTAGAACTCAATTGATTCTTTAGGTTTGAAATCGAGAAGGAAACCTTCGGATTGAAACCCATGAACTGTCCAGGACATTGCTTAATGTTCGATCACCAACCACGTACCCATAACGATCTTCCTTTCCGTTTCGCTGATTTCGGTGTTTTACACAGGTTTGTTGAAGTTTGTTTTTTCTTCTCATCATATTATCCAGAAATGAAATGTCTGGAGCTTTAACCGGATTGACTCGTGTTCGTCGATTCCAGCAAGATGATGCTCATATTTTCTGTCGCAAAGACCAAATTAAGGACGAAATCAATCAATGCATTGATTTCTTGCAATATGTGTATGAAACTGTATTTGGCTTCACTTTCAAGCTTAACTTGTCTACAAGACCAGAAACATTCCTAGGAGATATTGAGGTGAGCTCGTATTTGAATGCATGAAGCGTAGTTCAACCATTGTAGACCTGGAATGCTGCTGAAGAGGGATTGAAGGAAAGTCTTGACGCTTCAGGAAGACCATGGAAGTTAAACCCTGGAGATGGTGCTTTCTATGGACCTAAAGTATGTATAGCTTAGAGTATTTGAAATAAATAAATCGAACTTCCAGATTGATATCACTATTCAAGATGCATTGAAGAGAAACTACCAATGCGCTACTATTCAGTTAGACTTCCAGCTTCCAGAAAGATTCAATCTTACTTACTTTGAGTAGGTTGAAAGCATTAGTATCTCATTAAACCAAGTATTCAGCGAGAAGGGAGAGAAACATAGACCTGTCATGATTCATCGTGCTGTGTTAGGTTCAGTTGAAAGAATGACTGCAATCCTTACCGAGTCCTGCGGAGGAAAGTGGCCATTCTGGCTCTCACCTCGACAAGTGAAAATCATCACGGTTCACGAGAGCATCAGAGATTATGCTCGCGAAACTCGTGATAAGTTATTCAATGCTGGATTTGAGGTATTTTTTTTACTGATTTTCCGAATAACGTTGAATCGAAGGTTGAATACGATGAGGAATGTGCCGACACCATGAACAAGCAGATTAGAAACGCCCAGCTTGCACAATTCAATTTCATTCTCGTTCTCGGTCAAAAGGAGAAGGATAACGGAACTGTCAATGTTAGAACAAGAGATAATGCCGTATGTTTTTAAAAATTTTGAAGAAGTCACATACTTTTTAAAGGTTCGTGGCGAAGTTAAAGTTGACGACTTGCTTGTTAAATTCCGCCGATTCTGTGACGAATACACAAAGGATGCAGAAGGAGCTGATGAGTTTGCAGCTTAAGCAGAAGAGGGAGAGCTTACAGTTCTATAACTTATTAGTTGGGGAAATATCGGAAGTTTCTGTTAAGCGATTTTCCGTTTGTTAACAGCGGTTGTTCTCTTCATGGCTTTATGTCCGTTCTCGGCCATGGTTTAATAAACATTATTATTATTGTGGCGATTCTTTACTCCGTCTTTGGTACATTCACCATGAGTATACTTGATCCCTAGATGTTTGTTTTCGAATTCTTATATTTATTAGGTCTCAATGGCGAAAAATCGCCGACGCTGCTTCTTTGATGTTGCCATCGATGGCAGAGACGCTGGCAGAATAGTATTCGAGCTGTTTGATGAACTAGGTTCGAGCTTCTTCTCTGATGCCATCAGTACATCTTTTTTTAGCTCCAAAAACATGTGAGAACTTCCTCCAGCTAAGCAGTGGTAAAGCTGGAAACAGTAAGAAATCGGGAAAACCACTTCAGTACAAGGGTTCAACTTTCCACAGAGTCATCAAAGATTTCATGATTCAAGTACGATTAAATAAGAGATAGATTGTTAACCTTTTCTTCAGGGTGGTGATTTCACTCATGGCAATGGAACCGGTGGTGAGTCCATATACGGAGAAATGTTCGATGATGAAGATTTCACTGAAAGACACGATGTACCCTTTTTGCTTTCCATGGCTAATAAGGTGAGAAATTTATTTGTGCTGACCGCGTAAAGATAATTTTCAGGGTCCTAATACAAACGGATCTCAATTTTTCATTACTACTAAACCCGCCCCGCACTTGAATGGCAAACATGTAGTCTTCGGCAAGGTATCCCATCGTACCATACAAGCATTATAGAGATTACTGTTCTGTTTAGGTTGTTTCTGGCTCAGAAGTTGTCACTCAAGTTGAACTTCTCAAAGTTGACGCGAAAAGCAGACCTCTAGCTGATGTTATAATTATTAATAGCGGAGAGTTAGTCCGCAAGAAGAATGTTAGAGCTTCAAGTGAAAGTGACAGGTAGACTGTGGTTGATGAAAAGAATCTTATTTTATAATTTCAGTAGCTCATCATCCGATGAAGATGAAAAATCTCATAAGAAAAGAAGCAAGAAGAAAGACGAAGACGAAAAAGAGAACAACGCTGTCGATGAAATTCAGGTAACCTTCGAGATAGACTGTTTTTAATATTTAGTTTTAGGTTTCTACTATTCAAGCATCAGATCTCCCACCTGAGCCTTCTAACCAACATTCGTTCCTAATGAGAAGATCAAAAACTCCGGAAGGAAAAAGACGGCAAAATGATAACAGAGATTATCGTGATAGAAACAGGGAACGCGACAGAGACCGTGATCGTGAAAGAGACCGTGATCGCGATCGTGAACGCGACAGAGATCGTGACAGGGACCGTGATCGTGATCGTGATCGTGATCGTGATAGAGACCGTGACCGTAACAGGGATCGGGACCGTGATCGTGATCGCAGACACCGTGACAACAGTAGAAGCAGGGACCGTAGTCGTGAAAGAGAACGTAGCCGTGATCGTGATCGCAGTCGACGAGGAAGATCCAGAAGTCCAAGAAGAAGCAGTAATAGAGATAGGGATCACAAGAGCCATTCTGGGAGAGATAAAGATAATGACAGAGATGTCCGGAGATCTGATGTCAAAATTAAGGGAAGAGGTCAACTTCGTTTCACACGTATGGACAGAAGCTCAACACCACCTCATTGGCGCAGAGAACAGGTTTGAGCAACATCGAGTTTTATAAATCTCATTCTTGATTATTTCAGAATAAACTGATGACTTTGGATCAGCTTCATACAAAGAGGGAAGAAATGGGCGGAGGAAGTACTGTGGTTAAGGCTATGCCTGGCAGTCATGCTGATGCCAATGAAGATAAAGTGGAGGAAGACAAGCCTGAAGAAGATAAGGAAGAGGTTGAAGATGCTCCTGAGCTAGATGATGCTCCAGAGCTTGATGATGCTCCAGCGTCCGAGGGTGCTCCCGCTTCTGATAAAGAAGCTTCACCCGCTCCCTCTGCTGAGAATAATGACGATTAATATGGCATGAAAGATCCGCTTTACTCAACACAGGCAGGTATTACTTTCACACTTTCCAACTTCTGTTGAATCTTACTAAAACTCAGACAAAATTGAAATGTTTGAGTCGAAAACTTTGTTTCTTGTTTTACATGGAAGGTTGTTATGTTATAAGTATCTCTTCACCATTTATGGCCACTATTTAAGATCTTTTGTATTATCTTAATATCAATAAATAATTAATCTTTCTTAGTAAGGTTACATGATTATAAAAAAGAAATCAAAAGAAGCACCATCCATTGATATCATGAGGTCCTCTGTGCCCAGGACAGTATCAGTGACGATAAGAATGAATGACATGATAGGTCGTGTTTCTCTCTTAGTTCTCCTTGTTTTTTTCTATTCTCATCATTCTCTAAACTCACTTTACAGATGAAAGTACTTCTCATCTTCATTTCCTTGACCGCTCTTGTAGCTGCCAAAAGCACTTTCTGGGATAAGTTTGTTCCTATCAGCTTGCGCCGTTCCTGATACTTCCTTTTATAGTATAATTCCCAACACTTATCAGGAGAAATTAGAGGCCTACAAGAAGCAACAAGATGCTAAGAAGGATTTATTCAAAGAAAAGATTGAAGATACTTTCGAGGTAAAGCGTTCCATCATGATCTTGTGAGTCATGATATCATAGGATTTGAAACTCTTGGCTGAAAAACTGAAGGAGAGAGCTGTCCCCGAAACGAAAGGATTCCTGACTGTAATCCCAATTACTTCGGCCTATTCATTTCGAAATTCATTTAGGACCTCGGAACAAAACTTTCTGAGAAAAAACAAGAGAAAGTCAATGAACAACTGGCCAACTTCCAACAATTAGTTTCTTTTGTCGACAAGTTCGCTACAGAAATCAAACAACGCGAGGAAGAAAAGAATAAGCAATTCGAAGAAGTAAGACGGAATTGAAGATGCGGAAGTTCGCTTTTTGTTTTAGTTGGTTGAGCAAGTCCGTCCATATGTCGAACAAACCATTCAGAAGATCCAACAAGAGAAGGAAACTAAGAAAACCGAGAAACAAGAGGAATTCAAAGCTGTAGCTGGAAGTTTTCTCAGTTTTGAATAATCCATTTAATTCAGCATTGGGACAAGATAAAAGCAGATTTGGCTGACTTCAAAGTTAAATGGGATGAGAAGAAGGCTGAGCGTGATGCTGCTGAGCAGGAATTCATCAGTCAACTCAAGAACAAGATCAACTCTACTGTTCACCACGCTATCGATGAAGTCAAGGCAAGAATTCAAATGAAACTACAAACTACAGAAGGGTGTTCAGGCTAAGATCAATGAGAAGTTGAGTACTGATACTTTCGAGACCGCTACCGTCGTTGCGGAGGTTAAGGCTACTTTCTTAGATGAGTAAGTGTTGGGCAACGTGACAGATAAGATTTCCATGTATTCTTAGAATCACCGGGGCCAGTTCTTGGCAAACTGTCACTTGGATCCTCCTATCTGTTTGTATTCTGTTGGCTATCGCTCTTGTAGTTGCAGCCATTTATCAGGTCAGTTCAGCTGATTTTCATTTTGGGAAAAAGAATGGTTTACAGATGAAACAGAGAAAAGATTATGAAAGAGTTGTTGGAAGAGATAATGAAAGAACACTGTTGACCGGAGGCCATCACAACAGCGGCTATCCAACCAAAGAAGCTCCCCACTTCTAAATATGGAAACTTTTGCAATAACATTTGAATAAATATGAAATTATCAGGAATAATTTGGATTGTTTGTTGTTTGAGTCGAGTACATTGTACTTTGTGATAAGTTGTATCATCACATTAAGCATTATTGTGAGTAATGTATGATGTTTAGTATTTCTTATTTAGAGAAAGAACTATTATGTTAATCGTCTCTCCAAAGGAAGCTTCATAATGACTGTTCCTCTGTTTTCATTCAAAATAAATGTGATTATCTGTGTTGTTCTCGAAAATGACAGAAACGTCTGGTCAACCAGCTTCACATCAACGATTCAACATGAAAGAAGCAGTGGCTGTTATTATGATCGCATTGATAACATGGACACAAAATGCGCACACAAAATATAAAAAGTGATAACAAAATTAAGGAAAAGAACGTTTTTTTCTCTCCTTAGCACCTTCAAGCTCAAACATCATATGAATGAAAGATAAGATAGAAACTTATTATGAAAACTGCTGATCACTTAGTGCACACGACCGACTTGACCTTCCATCAAATCTTGCTCTCTTTCTCTCTTTTAGCATTACTTTGCACATCAGCATGCTCTTCATATATGATCTATTAGAATGCATAAACAGTTGTTTCCAGTACAAATCATACCATGTGATAACAATAGTCCTTAAATGATTACAAGTGTTTGATTTCATAAGATTTATCCTTAACTGTCATTATGTAATTCAGTCGTGCTCTCTCATCAGCTGAGTCTGAGCAATTTCAAATATGAAGAAGTTTCAATTCGAACTGGTTTTCATAGTCTACTCCATTACTCGAATCCTTATTTGGTTAATTGATTTCAAGCACAAACTTGATAAGAGATGGAATTTTTTGTTGTTTTTTTCACTATGGATTTCATTCATATCAATTGTCCTCCCTTCCTGTTTCTATTACATACCTTTCGACTGTAGCAGATGTAACACTGTATTTTCATTATATTCTATATTACGGACTGTCTTTATGTTATTCTATTATCTTATCAGACTCAGCATCACATTTACGATAATCATTGTCATTTTTCCTCAAGGAGCACAACTTCTCATGTAGCTATTTTCAGAATGAGGATTTTATCCTTGTTAATCGCCTTATTAGCAGTTGGATTTTCTATTCAACAAAGTTCTGCGGTTGAAGATCAATCTATCACCGATTTATTCCAGGTTTTTCTATAATTACATTATGTGTTCTCTATCTTTCCCTCTTTTCCATTATAGGAGGTTTTGAATGTTGAAGCTTCTCTAAGAGAGGAACTCAAAACTAAGTGGTCTGAAAAACAGTAAGCAAAGAAAATTCTTTCTCAATAAGATTATTCTCCGAAATCTGCAGACAGCAACATGAACAGCAAAAGCAACAAGCTATTCAAGCTTTGAATTCAACCTTAGAAGCTTTCGAGACTAAGTTGAAGGAAGAGGGAACGAAAATTAAGTCTGTCATTGATGTGAGTAGTTAAGTATTCAGAGAATCGAAAACATATCCCATTCAAAGGAATTCCGAGCAGCTAAAGAAGCTGAAGATGCCCAAAAAAAGGAGCAATTCACGGAATTGGCTGATGAGATTAAGCAGGTGATAGATGCTGTGAAAACGAAAAAGCAAAATGAAAAGGCTGAAAAGGAGCAGGTGCTCATGAATTCAAATATGAAATCGTCATGTAATTGAATCTATATGCAGGAAATCAAAGAATTGGCTGAACAGCTGAAAGCCTTCTTCACTAAGCGAAAGGAAGAGAAACGGAAGGAAGACGAACAAAAAATCGAAGTAATTTGTTTTCCTATTATTTAATTTAAGCTCTTATTTCAATGAAGGCAGCTAGACAAGCTGTGCAGGAGATTATCCAGAAGTGGCAAGATTTCAAGACGAAATTAGACAATTTCGTTGCTGAAAAAGAGAAAAACGATAAGCAGGTAATACAAACGGCAGATATGATCGATGGGCTCTCCTCAAAGATTTGAATAATATCCTCCCCACCCAACTCCCCCATCAAACCCAAAACTAAGTGGTCTGAAAAACAGTAAGCAAAGAAAATTCTTTCTCAATAAGATTA
>CALQYR020007252.1:224035-253764 GCA_943334845.2 Auanema sp. JU1783
TTTTTTTTGGGGGGGGGGGGGGGGATTCAAAAAACATTCCAGGCTTTGTAGATCAGAAAAGCTCGTCAAAAAAAGTTAATTCTGAAGGAATTTATGAAGCATCAAGTGAAGGCCAATTATGGCTTGCATTTAAATGTTTGTTGAGGAACATTAATGCACACGATTGTATATTATCTTCCAGAAGATCAAAATCAGTTAGAGTTCTCATGTCTTTGTCTAATCTGAATTTCTTAACTTATAATAATAAAAACATTCAAAATGGCTGGAAATCTTGAATATGGGTACACCCGGCCCCCTATCCCACCTCGTCATTCTTTTTTTTTGTTTCAGATAAAATGATTATCAAAGCTGGAGTTTTATATGAACAAGTGTACGTGGCGTTATCATGGAAAATCTTTAATTTCTTATCAAACTATCATAATCTGCTTTCAGACGGTAATGTTAATAAGAAACTTTTCATTTCTTACATGAGGCTTTAGACACTCAGCTTGAAACATTCCATAAAAAAACTTGATTTTTGAGTTTTTTGTTCATTTGTATTAAAAATATCTTTTTTTATCACCAAATAAGGTCATGCGTACTTAAAGTTGAAAGACTTTTCTCTTTAAATACACAGATACATATCTCGTTTTAGGTAGTTATGAACCGCTTCCTTCTTTTTTCACTTTTGGTCTTAGGCACCGATGCTCTTCTTCGCTCTCCAAGTCTGCTGAGAAGGTTTTCATTTTTTTTATCTTTTTTTCAATAGATTTTAAATTGAAGAAAGATATTCGATAATGATGCCGCCACAGCTGATCCATATCCTCAAGTCCAGACCTTATGGTTTGATCAAATCGTCGACCACAATGATATGACCAGCAATGCCACATGGAAACAGGTCTGATAAATTTTTTTGAGCTGAAGATTATTAATGTTCTTTAGAAATACTACTACAACCCCACATTCTCAAAGAAGAATGATATTGTCTTCTTGATGATTGGTGGAGAAGGACCAGAAAGCAAGAAATGGACTGGAAAGGAAGATGTGAGTAAATGGCTGAAGTAAACGCTTAGAGAAGTTTCATTCAAGATTCCATACCTTACTTGGGCTAAAGAACTCGGAGCTGATGTTTTTGATTTGGAACATAGATTCTTCGGTGACAGTTATCCAACAAAGTAAAATCATTCGGATAACATAAGTTTTCATCTATTCTTCTTACAGAGACATGAGCACTCAAAGTCTCCGACTTTTGACAATCGAACAAGCTTTAGCTGATCTCGCCTATTTCATTGAAGCAATGAACATTAAGATGGGATACAAAAAACCACAATGGGTTACTTTCGGAGGAAGTTATCCAGGTATAATACCATGTATATCAGAACCACTGTTTCAACATACGTTGTAGGAGCTTTGTCAGCTTGGTTCCGTCAGAAGTACCCGACTCACACCGTGGGAGCTGTTGCCAGTAGCGCCCCAATCAATCTTAAACTCGACTTCTTCGGTTTATTTGGCATATCAAACTTGTATAACTAGCACTGTTTTGTAGAATATGCTATGGTTGTCAGTGACGATTTGATGATTACCGACCCTGTCTGTGCAAAAGCTACCAGAGATGCTTATACTCTTATCCAACAGCTAACTCTGACTGCCGCAGGCAGAAACACATTGAACAAAGAGCTCAAGTAATTTTTTGTTTCAAACATTCAATCACCCGAAACGTATACATTCTCGATGCACTGATTTGATATAAGCTTGCCTCCCTTATTACAAAGTGTTTGCTTTCAGGCTCAGCCCACCTTTCGCAGCCAATGTTACAAAGTTGGATATCAACAACTTATTTGGAAACTTGTTCAACGTATTCCAAGGAATGACTCAATACACTTATGATGGACAAGTATCTTATCGTAACCAATTTTGAATAAGGAAAATTTCATTAAAGAGAAACGCTACCATAAATCAAGAGACTGACAGAATGCTTTGTCAATTTATGACTGGCAACGGAACTTTATTGAACAGAATTTACAAATTGAATACTTTGTAATTCGGATATCTCCTTTCTTCTTCTAAACTGCACTTTCAGCTTTGACGCCCTCGAAGGAGCTACCGATGATTCTTTCCAAAACAGCTATTCAGCTTCAATCATCCCTGTTTCCACTGGAAATCTGACTCTTCTCGGACCTGATTTGGGTGAATTCGAGAGAAAATGAGAGGATAACATAGTTAAAAACATTTCAGGAGCTGCCAGAGGATGGATGTGGTTGTGCTGTAATCAAGTAGGATATATGCAAACAACTGATCAGGGAGATAACATCTTCGGAAGTACTGTACCTCTCAAGTAATCAGCTCATTACAATACACGTGAATAACGTTTATCTTGAAGTCTCTTCATCAACATGTGTGTGGATATGTTCGGCACAGACATGCGTCATCTTTTCGATGGAAATACTAAAACGCAAAACTATTTCGGAGGAGCAGATTACTACACTGTGCATAGTTAATTAAGAATAATTCATTCATTTCCCGATTTAGGCTACCAATATCATTTTACCCAATGGATCCCTTGACCCCTGGCATGCACTCGGATTCTATGGAAATGTTTCAGCAACAACAAGTTGGCTTTTGATCAATGGTCAGATAAAATGATTGAAGAAAAATGTTGCAAAATATAAATAAAATTACAGGAACAGCTCATTGCTCGGATATGTATCCTCCATACAACGGAGAACCAGCAGCTTTACCAGCTGCCAGAGCTACTATTAAGAATGCAGTCTTTTCATTTATCAGTATGTTTAGAGTCTTATCGATTAGCTTAACGTCATCTACTTAAGCTCCCGTAAAATCAGCCAGCTTCAGCCTTGTCTCCTGCAGCATTTTATTAGTTCTTCTTTTTAATTATTAAAATAAACACAATTTTTTATCAAATAAATTGCGAAATCAAAGGACACAGAAGTTGATGAGACTTCCCTTCAGATCAAACTGTACAAAATCAATCAAAATGTGTGTGTGTGAGGTTGTGTTTGCTTAAACGGCAATCATTAGAGTCAATTTCAAAGGTTTTCATATGAAAATCGAAAAAGTTAAAAATAGAGTTTCGTTAACTATACATATAGTTAAGACGAAGAAAACATTCTGTAGAAGTGCAATGTTAATAGACACAAGAATTACAAGTAGTCGTCTTACATGTCTCTTATCCTCGTTAACAGTCATCCTTCTCCTATCACATTGGCTCTCTAGCTCTATCTCCTTGAAACGGTCTCATGATTTCCATTTCTTTCCCTCTATCATATTTTCTCTCCCTCTATCCGCCTCTCTCACTCTCTCTCTATATCTCTCTCTCTCTCAATTTCTTTCTTAGGTTGTAACTTAAGTTCAACCAAAATTTAATGAGAATAATAATGAAGAATACCAAAGTTCAATAATTTTCGTTTTTCTGCTTCGTCTCTAAGAACGATTGTCTGACGTTCATTCACTGTGGACGAATGTATCCAATATCAAATATATTTGTTTTACTTAAGATTTTACAAAAGAAAAACCCTTGTGTAATCAAGATATACCAGAAGAAACAGTTGACAGACTAAAGAGAAGATGAATTAAGTGTCAGTAACTAAAACGAAAAAGCCTTCGTCATTCTTTTCAAACCAACATCCTTCTTGGCCAATCTTGACTCTTCTCTCAGCATCTCAGCACTCGTTGCGCAAAAGCTCTTGACAAATGGTCTTATCCAAAAAGAAAAAAAAACCTTTCAAAAATACAAAAAGAGCAATAGAGCTTGAGAGAGAGAGAGTAAGAAAGAGAGAGAGAGAGAGAGCAAAAGTGAAAATGATGCTCAGAGAGTTCAAGAGAGAGAGATCGTGAGATGAAAATGAGAAAAGAGAATAGTCATTGCGTTCTATTGTCCTTCTGAGATTATTGGCATTTCATGCCAAATTAAAGTTCTTTTATTGCTTTTTTTGACGTAAAATGAGTTATTTCCCCTTTGAACCATTTCGCTCTTGTCTATGTTTTATAATTTTTCAATACTTCCATTCCTCATTCACATGTATTACGCATGATGATGATGCTGATGCTGATGATGTTAGTCGTTGACGTAGGCTCATTTGCATACGACAAACTCATGTTCACGTGAATCATTTTTATAAAACTTTTGGAGTGAGAACGGTTGCACCTACTACAATCCAGTCTATTAATTCGATCAAAAACAAAAATGTACATTGCAAATGTTAATGTATCGAGAATTGGATAGAGAGAGAGAGATAGATAGAGAGATGAAGAAAGAGAATGAGAGAGTAAAAGGGTTCCTTTAACGAGCTACATCCAGTTCATTGTATTATATTAATGGAATGTAAAAGAGTTTTTGCGCTTCTCAAAGACAAAAGACGACGACCACAACGACATCGTTGATGAAGTTCAAGAGATGAAAGTATTAAGTTCTTCACTACCACATCTGCTACATTCAATGATATTTTTTCAATTTCAATCTCTGGTTTTTTGTTAATTATAACTATTCCTTTGATAATCATTGCTTTTGTTGTTCAAACGACGTTCAAATGATGAATGCAAATCAGAAAGGAGAACAGAAGAAAACCCATTTTTTTCATTCTCACACACACACACTCTCTCTCCTCTTTTGCAAATCTTGACCTGTCATTTTTGGGCGCCTCAGGGTATAGAAAAATGAAGAAACCAGCCTATATATGGAAATAAATATATTATTTTTGAATATCCGGTTTACAAGTTGCTTCCTTCTCTCATTTTCCTTCTTTTTTTTGTGGTGTCGAAAAAAAAATGGGAGATTATTCAAATCTGTGTTTTTCTATCTAATAGATTGTATGGCTTATAATCCATTCATGATCATTGATCGTTAGTTGACAAAAAAACTTTTTTTTTTTTCAATTCATCTTAGCCTTCATCTCCCCTCTGATTCGCATGTGAGAAGGTCTCAAGTTCATATCAATCACGAAATTAATTTTTTTTTCTTCTTTCATAAGAAAATTGAAGTAATAACTAGAAAGGAAATTAAGCTTCGTTCTATGGTTCTTATCTCATTATTCAAATGAATTTCATCTTCATCAGTCCTCCCATCTATCTCCCCCCCCTCCCTCCCTAGTATTCCATTCTCCTTTGCATTCACATTCTCTGCTACTTCTTATTGTTCTTTCTCTTCTTTTTTGTTAACGTTCTTTGAAAAGTGTTTGATTTAAAGTAATCTTCACATAGATAATAGTTCATAGAACGTTCGACCACAGAGAAAAGCCAAATGTAAATTTCGAATTTTCACTATATAAGCGATCACCGTTGTAAAAACCATTTTGGCGTCAGTATGAGTCTACCCTGGTGCTATTCCGATGTTATTCGAGCATTTTTTTTCAAAGGTTTGTTAATATATAATTCGGACATTGAAGCAGTGATTTTCTTATGTTCTCAAGCATCCAAGAGAAAATTCTCTCTTCCTCTCTCTCTCTATCTCTTTCTCTCTCTATGTGTTCCCAAACACCAGAATTTTTCCTCTTTTTTTTTTTTATTATTTCGATCAAGTTTTGCTAAAGCCAATCAAATTCACGTTAAGCTGACTTGAGAAACAAAAAAAATCATAAAAACTTTTGAAAAGAAAAGTAATTAGTTAGGTTTTAGTCTCTAGCTACCTCTTCATCCGTCAAAATTTACCTTCCTCTCTCTATAGCAAGTTATCTTTTCCTCTCTATGATTTATCCACTTGAAAACCTAGGCTCCACCTCTGATTCCAGTGGTGTGAAGCTCATCTTATGCTTGTCGATCTCACTGAGAACATTCACAAACACAGGTGTTTGCTCTCAAAATCTCTCCGTTTTCTTCCCTTCTTCATAATACTAATTCTTATTCAAGATATATCTCATCCTTTATATAGTCGTTGAATAACATACAAAAGCTTCTCTCTCTCTCTCTCTCTCTCTCTCTCTCTCTCTCTCTCTCTCTCTCTCTTTGACTCATCATGAACTTTGAAGGAAGAAAAAAAAACCTCCAAATGTCTTACTTTGTTATTCGTAACTTGTATATCTACAACAGAGCTTGCAAATAATCCAAAATTCTCTTTATCCTGTCACCCTTTTATGGAAAATTCACAGATTTCCTTAACTTTATCGAAAAACTTCAAATCTTTGTTGTAAAATAAGCTTTTTTTGAGGAAAAAAAAGAAAAATAAAAATAAAAAAAGACGCTATTTCTTACTCATTTCCATTGTGGAACAGCCACAACTTCCTAATTCATGTCAGTCTAAGCGACTAATACTAGTATTACTCTTTCTTACTACTACCCCCCCTCCCTTCTCTCTCTCTCTTTCTCTTCTTTCTTTTTCTCTCTTCATCTGACACAAGAAGAGAGAGAGAGAGAGAGAGAGATAGGAGGCTGGCCAGAATTAAAGTAAGAAGGAACTATCTTTACTAAATGCCGATTCGAGTATTCAATCTCGACCAGATAAGGTTCCTTCCTCCTTGTTGCTCCTCCCATCCTTCTATCTCTCTCTCTCCACTCATTCTCTTTCTCATTACAATTTCTCCTTCTGTTTTTTGAGTAATTAAAATAAATTTTAAATGTTCGTAATCATTCAGACGGCTGAAGTATTGGCCCATCAACATGACCATCGCGAGGGTTATAAGCTTAGAACATCCCGGCCATATTTCAATTCCCAGTGAACTTCTTGTTTAAGAGCCTAAAAAAAATCTGTTTCATTTTGTTTTTTTTGCTCTATTCTGCTTCTCATTTTCGTATATTTTCCAACATGAGGATATATGTTGAGGCACATGGTCATAATACAGCGGACAGAAAAGCTCCTTTTATACCCTCAGGGGGAAATTTCGACTAGTAGCTCATACGTTCGACTTGCGGCGACGCTTGTTTCCGTCCTTTTCTGCCGCCTCAAGTCATCTCCTCCCATTTTCTCATTTTGGTCTCCTTGACTCACAGACATCATTCTGACTAAAATACCACCAGAACGAATCAAACGAAAGTTGAAGAGACGTGCTGGAGCTTTCGTCGTTCACCCAACCAACTCTATATTTGCGGCATAATTTCTGATCATTCTGATTTACTTTCTATAAGAAGGAAACAGAAGTTAATCAGAAAGCCGCAAAATAAGAAAGAAATCACTTTATCCTTCTGTAAATCTTTGTGTGTTGGAATCAACATCAGCCATTCTATGTGTGGCAGTACTAAAACTATCCAATGATATATAACTTCATGAGTTGTCTGCCACTCTGTGGACAAAGCTCAGGTATATCCAAAGATTATTCCGAAACATTTAATCTCTCTCTCTCTCTTCTTATTTTCTATCTTTCGTTCTCTCATTGCATGCTTATTCCATTTCTATATATGTATGTATCTTGCACATTCCCTCTTAATCACAAATAGCAAGTAAAACAGAAATATTGTTTTCCTTTCAATATTCCTACGTATAAATACGTCTGAAGCAGTCTGAACATGCTGTGAAATAAAAAAACTGTTATTTTCTCTTTTCTCTTCCGTTTACTTCTTCCAAATTTGCTTTAAGTCAGTTTACTGCTGACTTCCATTTGGAAACGAACATCTTCCGCTTCTTTCTCCAAAACTTATTAGAACCGTTAAGAGATTGCTTCGAAACAAACTCTCTGTGAGCATTTGAAAGAAGATTAAATTAAAATTCGAAAGAAAATTTCATTTATTTACTCCCACTCATGATGATCATCATCATCATCGTCCGCCAAAACTTTTATGTTCATCCATTTGGTTTCAATGTTAAAACTTCTGGCGTTATCCCTTCCCAGCTGTTCAAAGATTTAACTAATCGTTCGAAGCTTTTGGTCGATATGTATTTGCTTTTTCCTGAAAATCATCATTTTTGTACTTTCAAAGCAGCTTTGCTTGATCTGCTTTCTCGTTTCTTCTTTAAAAAATCACAGCTTACATCCTATCAACTTCTCATCATAAACAATATTTTCAACAAATCACTCTCGTTTTCAGATCTCAAGATGTCAGCGGCATCATCGCCATCAGCTTCATCTTCATCATATGACGATGAATGTTCCAAAGAATGTTCTGTTTCATTTACCTACGATCCAAATAACAATAGTAATAAGCTGAAAGAGAATGAAAGTCAAGTAAGTTAATTTTCCTTTTCAATTTTTTAATTTTTGAAGCAAAAATGCCTTTGTTGATGAGTTTTGTGTCTTTTTTTTCAAAACTTATTCTTTTTTCGACAATATGTTTTCTACTTTACATGTTCTGCTCTCAAAATCTATTTTCTTTACAAAAAAAGAGAGAAAAAGTTGCTTTCTATTCTATACAAGATAACTCAAGTAAATAAACATATACACACATTGTCCTTCCATGATATTAGATGGTCGGATTTTGGAGACAAAGGCGAAAGACGGATTTCATCTAGAAGCCAACGGCTGAGCTTATTCCCTTTCTCTCTCTCTCTCTCTCTCTCTTTACAAATTTTTTTCTCAATTACGCATAAAAAGCATTCTGTTTACATTCCTTAATATATTATAAACAATCTAAATCTTCTCAAATAACTTTTACATATTTCAGGAAGATGATCTGAGTGAATTGACAGATTCTGTTTCAAGTCAACTTCGTTTGGTTGATGAGCCACCCAAGCCAACAACCCATGTAAATGTTTCAATGAAAGATCTGACTACCATTGTGACAATCGGTAAGTAAAGCACTCTAGCAATGAGCATTCTAGCTCTCTCTCTCTCTCTATCAACTTGCTTTTTACTGAAAAAAGCAGAAAAAAATATTTTTTAAAAACGAAAACGAAAAGGAAGAAGAAAACACTGTGTTTGAATGCAACCGCTCCTCCAATTAACATATAGAGGAAATGAGTTCGACGTCATTTCCACGTTGTCGCCATTTTATCGCTTAGAGACCATTTTCTGAGAGATCATTCAGTTTCTGCAACATTCCCATTTTATGGAGAGTAAAGGAGAAAGAGAAAAAAAAAATTTCAAATTTCATCCACAAAGTATGAAAATATATTTTGTGGGTGAAACGAAACGAACGAATATGGACAGGAAAACATAAATTTTGTTTTTTTGGCCTCCCTTCCCGCTTTCTTCTATGATTTCGAATGTTTACACTTGCCCTACATGCTAATCAATTTAATAATTCCAAAAGGCGTAAATGTTTCGGCGTTTGTGTTGTGAATGGAAATTCCTGGAACGATGTTGGTGAATATCTTGTTTGAAGCTACAAGTCTCTCCTTCTCGCAACCATTCAATGCAATTGAAAAGTTTATAAAAAAAATGACAAAAAAATTGTTTTATTCGTCTCAAGGGGATAGTTACAAACTTCCTTTTGTCTAATGTCACTCCATATATTCAAAATTTATATTTCAAATGGAAACTACTTGTACTTCAACTATTCAAGTTCAAAGTCTGAAGGCAACATTTTCATTGCAGTTTCGAGTTGATCACAATAGTTTGTGAGGAGAAGTACAGCCATGGTGATAAATCATTGAAATATTTGATATTATTGAGAGGGAAGATGTCTAGGCTGCAATAGGATAGAGAGTGAGTGATGTTAGGAGGTAGTTAGAAGGTATCTCTATACAAGAGAGTAAGAAATCTGGAGAGAAGAGATAGACAAGATGGAGAGCTTGAATCTTTTCTATCTTATCCGATTGAACAGAAGCTTAATCCAGAAGTTGATTGTGTTGTAACAGAGCGTTCAGCCAATGTCTATCTGGAATAATAGCCTTCATTAGACATCAGAGGTCAAAATGAAGAAAACAATAGGGAAAATAACAAGAAAAACATATAAATATAATAAAGTTGTAAAAATCTATTTATAGGTACGGGTACATTTGGTCGTGTTGAGCTGGCTAGACATCAGGACAATGGCCAACATTTTGCTTTAAAAGTTTTAAATATGCATAAAGTAAGCACCGAGAATATTCTTTTGAGAATAAAAAGTTTTTTTTCTCTTCAGGTAGTACAAACACGTCAAGTTCAACATGTTCACAGTGAAAAGGAGGTTTTGAATAAGCTTCAGCATCCATTCATCGTACAACTGTGAGTTGTTAAGCTGTTGCAACAAGTCATTACATGTTCTTCCGTGTTAAGATTTTCAACTGATAAGGATGAGAAGAACCTCTATATGATTATGGAATTTGTTCCGGGTGGAGAGTTATTCAGTTATCTTCGTGCTTCTCGTGTTTTTTCGAATTCTATGAGCAGATTTTATGCGGCTGAAATCGTTTCTGCTCTCGACTACATTCACTCAAAAAACATTGTAAGAAGATGAATATTTGGAAAACTTCGTCATTAAAATGAATTATTTAAAGGTTTATCGCGACTTGAAGCCTGAAAATCTGATGTTAACGAAGGAGGGTCATATCAAGATGGCTGACTTTGGTTTTGCCAAAGAGTTGAAGGATAGGTAAACAGCAGATAAATCATTCAAAGCGTATTCAAATCCTTCTTCAGAACATACACATTATGCGGAACTCCCGAATATCTTGCACCGGAATCTCTCTCGAACAAAGGGCATAATAAAGCAGTTGATTGGTAAGAATCAAGTAGCCGACTTTTGATTTCAAATATTTGTATTAGGTGGGCGCTTGGTGTTCTGATTTATGAAATGATGGCCGGACGTCCACCATTCCGTGGAAAAACAACAACAGAAATTTATGATCGGATTATTGAACACAAGCTGAAGTTTCCACGAAGTTTCAACTTAGTTGCCAAGTACAGAAGCGTTGTTGTGTGCAGTCATAACATACTCACATCTTTGCAGGGATTTGGTTAAGAAACTCCTGGTTGTTGATCGAACACAGCGGATCGGAGCCATGAAAAACGGTGCACGAGATGTGATGGAACACAAGTGGTTCCAAAAAATAAATTGGAAAGATCTCAACGAAATGCGTTTAGAGGTAAGACAATTGGGGCCGAAAAAAAAAAGAGCCGAACGAGGAAGAAGAATGAAAAGTAGACAAAGCTTAAACACATATCTGCATGACGTCATTCAATAACAGTTTTGTATTTTCAGCCACCAATTGTGCCAACACTTTATCACTCAGGAGATACAGGAAATTTTGATACCTACGATGAGAATAATGGACCCAGCCCTGTGGTACCTCAGAGGGAAAGAGATCTCTTCGCTGATTGGTAATTAAGCCAACTCAAATCGTTTTTCTTTTTTTTTTCTGTAAAATTTCATGAAAATACTTGTTTTTTCGTGGCAAAATTCACATTTTCTTCTTAAACATTGTCTTTTCCGTTGTCTAGAGGCATTAGATGGATTCATATGGTATTTCGCTTGTAATTTGCATATTTCAATTGTAAATAGACTCTAGCTGTATGGGTAGCCGTATGAATGATTTTTTCTTTTTTTTTCTTAACCAAAAAAAAAAAAGTAAATAAACACTTGCCTTTATGATATATCTCATCTTAACTATACGTATGTATATATTATATTTCGAACGAAACTGTAAGTGTAGATGATCATCATTGAGCAAATGTAAAGCCGTGGGAGTCCTTTGACGTCATTCCGGCTTCGCACAATTGACAGCTGTCTCTTCTTCCAATTTTTCAATGAAACAAAAAACTTTATAAGAATATTATTCATTTAATGTGAAACATTTGTTTTTACTTTATTTACGATCTCAAAACAACTGATAAAGCTACTTGATAAACACAATCATGTGTCAATTAGCTTTAAAACATTTTCGTTTCGTTTAATTCACTGAACATCATGAACAACAAGACAACTCAATTGATTATGGGATCAAACTATCATGTATACTAGTTTAATGAAAACTTTCTGTCTCTCTCAATTTTTATAGAAAAATTTAAGAACAACAAATAACATACTGAATATTCCAATTTTTGTTTCCATGAACAGCTGACGATGAATGACGACAATGGTGATTCACTTGCAAAAGGCTATTAAATATCAGAAATGGTTAGAGAAAGAAGTTTGGCAGACATTTTGCAATAGAAGTTTGCAAAACAAGGAACAACCGTTCAAGTTTCTCACACATATATTAGAATGAGTTTCATACTCACGTAACGTCCACGTGAAAACCCACGTGAAATCACACGCCGAAAATATACGTCATACAACTCATTTACACAAGCAACATTTGAATGGAGCGGTCACTGAAAGATAAAAAAATAGTTTTCGTCAAAAATTGGTTTTTTGATATATTGCCAAGTGTTAAGTGAGTCATTTTGTATATACAGTATACCATAAGCATATGTCCAGTCCTTGGTCTAGCGATGTTATTCAATTCAACACGGTTTATGATGCATCTATGTTTGAATGGTAATGGTTCCAAACTTGTAATTCATTAAGATAAGATCTCTATAGGAGATTGAGCATAGTCAGAGACTTCCCGGAACCACTAGCTGTACCATTTGGAATTATTCGTAACAGCAATGTTCAGGTATCATACTTCACGATTTCATAGTCAACTCACCTGTTGATGCTAGTTGAACTTGGAGCCTTGCATATCAACCTTGTCGATAAAGAGTCAATATTCCATAAAATGCATATTCGGGTTACGAGTAGAAGAGCCAAACACAACAAAAGGTGTGTCTTTCATAGAAACTTCAATCAAAACCCTAATTCAGTATTGTTCTTTTCAACATCTCATGAAACAGAAGAGCAAAAAGTAAACGATGATTTCGCAGGTTTCCATATACCCCAAGATAGTCCGTTTGGAGATAACTTGAATAGAGTTTTCTCGCAACCGTGTCATAGACGTTAGTTTTTCAATCGCGTTCGTTACAAAAGTGTGTTCAGTTAAAACTTGCCATATCACAGTGACCATGATCATGAACAAATCTGATTATGAAATACAAAATAGTTTCGCTGACATCCCTCTGTTGTCAGCTGATGGCAAAGATTTTCGTTTCAATACCATAAATAACAAGTTTGTAAAGTCTTGAGAAGCAGAAAAACCTGCAGTCAATCAGATCGAGGCAAGATTTCACTATCAAGACGATGAAGGACGGAGAGTCGTACAAGGCATCTCGAGAAGCCCTCTACATCTGCTCTTCATATTTTCGTCAAAAGATAATGGAAGAAGGAGTTATTAAGGACGAGATTGAGTTAGACACTTCGATTGAAGCACTTAAAACGGTATGTGTTAGTTCGTAACTCGCTTTGAGAGTCCTAATATTGCAGACAGTGATCTATGCCTTGACAGGAACGTTTTCGCCACCAGATCAACTCACAATTGAACTTGCTAACGAAATATTAAACTTATCCGAGCAGTTATCTGTTATGAATAGAAGAGACTTGAAGCGAGTGATTGAACGAGTGGCTTCAGAAGAGCTACAGAAGGTACCCGATTCTGTAAACGATTCCCAATCTCTAATGATTTTTTGTTTCACAGAACAAAATGAATTTAGAAATAGTACTCGAATGGTTATTAACGGCTCGCGATATGCGACTGTCACGTCTAGAGAATGCTGCTTCTGCTATGATTCTTCAATTGCACTTCTTAGATTTGTTGGAAAAATATGAGGATAACGTGGTGCCTTCGTGTTCTTTGCAGTCGTGTTGAATAACCTTCTACTATTATAGGAGAACGGAAGCAGATCGAGCTTGCATACCCGATTACATCACAGTCAACGAATTTTTAGAACCTCCGCCTACGTAAGTCTTAAATCTCCTGACACAACACATACGATAAGGTTTAAGCTTAAATTACTTCATTTGAAAAGGAATTCACAAAGTGTTCATTGTATAGAATATTCATGAGATTTTCTGTGCTTCTCTAGCAGTATTTTCCTCCGTTCGTACTGAAATAGTTGAAATTAAAATATTTTTCTTTCTCATTCAAAATCTTACTCAGCAGTTCTAATTAATGTACGAACAGAATTCAAGATGTTTGTATTCAATTCATGAACATCCTCGGTGACGAACGCACATTGTTTACCAGAAAGTGGCTGAAATGTATTCGATGAGACGATTGAAAAGATGATAGTATAGCCATACTATGAGATTATTGATGTCCAAACCAGGACCGTAACCGACGGTAATCATTCCGTAGTCACCAGCAGGTTTCTGAGGTCCATCGGAGAAGTCAGTAGTTGAAGTTAAATATATGATGACATGGTTTGTAATAGAATTTCGATATCCACTACCCTTATAGTCGTCGCTTTCACAAACGTCCATAGCTCTTTAATTATGCCGATTATGTATAGAAATAGCGCTATATTACTTACTCTTGTAAGTTTTGACCTCCGTCAGCGGGGGTTGCGTATGTTTTCAAATCGTCCAAGTATTTGTGCAGAGAGGCTTGTTGGGTCATAGTGTTCAAGAAGGCAGCAACCATCTAACATAGACATGAATAATTATACTTGGGTTTATTAAGCTGAAATACCTGATCTCCGGGGATACCTGTAACACTAATCAACGATACACGGGCTTGTGTCTGACTTATTGGGAAAGCGACCATCAGTGTTTGAATGAACGAATAAAGCTAAAATAGAATAGAGTTGAAAATATAATGATGAAGGTACTAACTGTTGGGAGGGTGTTTTGGGATGATACTGTTTGGTCTACGAGGAAGACAACGTCGAAGATTAATGGAGTAGCTGGTGCAGCCTATATATCATTTACTCATACTTTTGAGAAATGGTTTCAACTAACGCTAGGGGAAGTGGTTGGCATAGCCGTTGCCTGAGTAGTTTGAGCCTTTTGAGTTGTAAGCATTCGTGAAGTTGTCGATGTTAAGGCCTGTACTGGAGTTTTGCCAGTCGTTTGAGTAGTCATCGGGGGTGAAAGAGCTATAAGGAGAAGGATATGTTACAGAACTTTCATGTATATTACTAGTAGTCTTGTTGTTTCCAAGACAATACGAAGTGTATTGGCGGCGGAAAGCTTGGTTGTTTTCATCCACTCCATGGATGAAAACTGTTAAGAGATCTGAGTCGCAAGTGAATGGATCAGATACATACTCATAGGCACAGTTGAGTCTAGGATAGAGTGGGGAAACCAATACATCCTAGATAATGAGCAATGACTTAAAAAACAAATTTTTCAACATACGTATCCCTTATCAGAATCATAGATCTTAGCATATGTTAAGCGACCACGATGACCGAAGTTTCCAGATAAATGAGCTGTAACGACATTAGTCTCTGAAATTTAAGTTCAGAAAGTATGTTATGGAGTTATTCTTATTACGTCCGGCGTATGGACTGTGTTTTAGACCATCTTGACGAGATCCAGTTGGGTTGGAAGCGGTAGCTTGGGCATACAAGGGGTATACTGTAACTCCTCCCTGAGTATAGATTGAGACATAACAAGATCCTGGAGAAGTCAGCTTAAATTTCATGAAATTAAATGAGAAATTTTTTGATGTATTTACGCTAATCTTCCAGATTCCTCCTGGAGAAGCTGCTTGCATTGGATTGATACGATACAACCGAGTGATACCATCGCTGGCGACTAACTCAGGTGTAATGCTGTCTTAAATGTTTCGTTGGAATTGCCAATTTAGCATATATTTATAATAACCTCGACTAGGGCTTCTAGCACCAACAGATCCAATTTGAGCAGATGCAGCGACATAGATGTATGTGGTGTTGAAATCAACACTAATAAGCCATGAAGAAGAAGTTCCACAAGTGAAAGTTCCGTATGTTGGATACGAAATAGTACTTGATGCATAGCGTGTTGGGAGGAAAGTTGCGAAGTACTTAGAATAAGTTGATATTTTGTACAAAATTTATAGTTTACTTGTCCGATTCCGGCATTTGTGACGAAAGCTACAGTTCCTTCAGATGTGTAGGCCAATCGTACAATGCTGTTCACAGAATCTCCTGGAGTTGTACCACAGTCACTAGCGGAGTAGATGTAATGAAGCTAAAGACATTATAACATTTCAGAATAACATTATGGACTATTTACAGTGATTTGTGCATCAGCTAATACATGGAGATCGTGTGTTCGCACGCTTGCAGCGTCTGCGACACCGGCAGAAGTGATAATGACCATTTCTGAACGTGGATATTGCACGTAATTGAAGAAATCACTATTCATGAAGGTATTGATAGCACTAAATTCGTAAATGATAAATTAAATTCTCTCTTCACATCAAACTGACTTCCATGTAGGCATAGCACAGGTTCCAGCATCAGTGGCATTGAAGATACTTCCTAAAATGTATCTGCGAGCAGAAACCACATCATCGAGCAATTCTATCTGCACACTATTTGCTGAAATTATAAGTAAGTTTATTAATTAGTTGACTTTTCGCTAACAGTCGAAAGTAACAATGATGAAACTGTTGAACCAATTGCTAGGTCCACCATTAACAGCTTGAACCAACTTATTAGCAAACTGTAAGGATTGTATCAGTTCACACTACTTCCAAGTTCTCTCATACGTTAGTTGCAGCATCAGAGTTTCTGAATGTGTTCTCCAAAACAATAACCAAAGACTTAGCATATTCGATGAATGGACTTGTGTTCATACGTACACAGGTCTCTTGAAATTTTTTGATATACTGTAGGTATTTTATACTATATGATACCGTATTGACAGTTGAATCCAGCATATCCGTCTGGGCATATACACTGCCTTCCGTTCTGAGCTAAAGTTCCATTGTTCACGCAAATTGGAACAGTACAGAAGCTTCCTATAATTTACTAGGTTAATATACAACGCTTATACTTATTCTGTATACCTTGCCAGTATTCGTCACAGATACATTGTCCGTTGTAGTTGTATCCACCATTTCCGCAAGTTAAAGCTTCAAGTTTAGGATATTAATTGAAATAATAATTGAATATTACTTGGTTGACTACAGTGACCGAAGGTGAAACGTTGGAAGGAATATCCGAATTCATCTTCTCCAGTATGCTGAAATTAGAGAAAAAGTTGAAAAGTTGAACTTGAGCACATACTATAATGGCTAATTCATTTCCATCATCAAATCCAGGTGGGCAAGCGAAGGTTTGAGATACCCAAGGCCATTCGCAGTTCAAACGATATTGGTATTTAGCATTATCATAGAAAGTACCTGAAATCAGTAAATTCTTTTTCTATCACAAGAAGAAGAGTTGATCATCGTGGAAAAATGATTAGAAACTTGTAGAGCATAACAACCCAAATACAAGAAGAGTTTTCAAACTTACCATTGTAGGCATCCCCAACCCAAGCGTTGAGAAGAATTGGTGTTCTCATGGAATTATCTTGAGATTGGACATAGGTGATCAAACGGTTAGTTGAAGATTCCTATATCATATAGATTGAGATAGAACTAAATATAACTATCTTACAACAATAGGATCATTGTTTGGCCAGTCTTGAACAAAGTTATTGACGTATCCAGTTATAAGTTGTAAGCTTGATTGTACACGAACAGCTACATTACACATCTAGAAAGGAAGTATATCAAGAGCTTCAATCAGATCATTAGTACTGGGTTAGCAGGATAGATAGTACTTGGGGTGGTGGTGATTTGAACATAGTATTTACCAGCGGGAAGATGATCTGAATTTATAATTTATAGTAAATATGAATAGTATAATAATTGATACCGCTAGCGTCGTTTGGATCTGGGAAGTAAGAAGTATCATAAGTGTGCTTTTCACAGAGGAAGAATCTAGGTTCAGCACAAGTTGAACCAGTCCAGGTATCACCAGTGAAACGATGAAGGCCGTTCCAATACATACATTGCAAAGTTTCATCCTCAGGAGGAGCACCACCGTTCCAGAATGAATTGTCTGTGTCTGTTTGGATCTGAACTACTTTCTCCACTTTTGAAGAAAAAATTTCTCAACCTTCACAGGCTGTAAACCGTTGGCTCTGTCCCATAACCAAGTACCATTATTAAATCCTCCCATCCAGAAGGAATATGGCCCAGCCAATTGAGCTTAAATATACAATTAAATATAGTTTTTCAATTGTCTTCTACTTGTGATGAAGCTATGAGTATCGGTGTTCAAATCATCGGATAGTTGACCTCCGGAATTGTGACAGAAAGTTTTAGCAGATGGCCAGGTTAACAACTCTTGTCCGAAAAGATAGCAGCTAGTACCGAACTGAGTCCAACCAACGTCACATGCTAAAAACTGTTAGTAGAAAAGTGCCTCGAAAGCAGTAACGAACGTTTGTGAGCTTCAAATACTGAAGTCATAGAAAACTCGTCATACGCTATTTGTGTGACAGGAACATCATTTCCTAAAACATAATGCTAAGTTTCATACAATTTCTGAACCAACCATAAATATCTCGGATGCTTACTGCAGGATTTTGTCCATACACATTGAGTTGAATAGTTTGTGTGTAGGAATCGACTGGGAAGTAAGCCTTGATATATCAAAAATTATCCAATGTTATCGATTTAATTCTTACCGTGACTGGTGTTGTACAATCGAGAGATTGGAACGCATAGACATTCTGATTTGAATACTCGAGAGGAATTGTTTTCAGAAGCTGAAACTCAGAGAAGCTTGTATTGAACGATATAATGAGAACAGTACACTTGCTACGGTAGCTTGCTGAGAGGCGTAAATAGTTCCCATTCCGCTGTAAGTTAATGCTTCTAAGGGTCCTAGTGATTCCTGAAAATGGTATTCTTGAAGTTTTGAATGGACATTGTAGTGATATACCCAAGTTGAGTTACAGTATAAACCAGTGGGGTTGGCATCAGTAGCAAATCGGGGCGAAACACCCAAATACACAGTCATATGGAGGTTCATAGCTCTCAAATCTTCATATAGTTCTACCCATTCAGAGAATCTAGTGAGATCAGGGTTGGAAGCCTAAATCGGTAAATGGTCTTTCACACTAGGAAATGAACCATACCATGAACAACTCCAAATGAGAACCGAACCGTACATCACCTCTGCGAACGGCTACGTCTAAGGCACGGTAGAGCTAGACGAATAGAATGAAAACTTCAAGTATAAACTTGTTTTACCTGAACATTACATCCCTTATCAGATGGAATGACACTAGCAACTTCATTAAGTTTTTCAATAACTCCCGAGGGATCCCAGGCAGGAGAAATAGCGAGAACGTCTCCCCAAGTAGTATTGAATCCTACGAGGACAAACCGACTAATCCAGAGTGGGTTGACATTTTGAACGTCTTTAATCAATGAGGAAAGATGTTTAGATAGGTAGGCAACCTTAAGAAAACCATCAATAAGTATTTGAATTCCAACCAACCTGTCCGAAAGCATTCTGTGTAAGCTCAACTGCGAAAACCATATCGACCTGTCCGAGCTCAAATTCTGGTGAAGCTCCTCTAGCCACGCAAGCCACTGAAAAGATATTCTTCAAACTTAGAGTGTCAAATTACGAAATTACTAATTTCACACGATGTTCCGACAAAGCCAACTGTGCAAGCACATTTGTTTCCAGAAGGAGTTCCTCCATTGGCACAATCCTATATTAATTATGTTTTTGGAACGCTATTTACAAAAACTTACAAGCTGTTCGCAATGAGTTCCCTTGAATCCCAAGGGACAATAACAAGTAGTGTTAGCAGCATTCATAACTCCACCGTGCAAGCAATCGCTAGGAGGTCGGCTAGTGGGTTGAACTATAAACGAATATTTGAAAAGAAAGAAATTTTTCTACAGACTTTGTGTGCAAGTGAAAGTTCCAGCTCTCTGGATGCTGAATCCGCGGTTTGTACCAATATAAAGCTGAAATGGAAGTGTAAATGATGAAGATTGTGAAGATCTGTTATTACATTGAATTGCATAATCTCATTGGGAATTCTACAGTGGAAATCAGGGAAATAGAAGTTATGAGCACATCCATCACGGAAGAAACCATTTGAAGCATAAACTTGAGTTTGTTTGTCTTCTCTAACTGCATACACTTCGAGGAATGATCGAGACATCTCTTCAGGTACGCTGACAAAATTCTTTACATGGAAGCTGACAGACTGTGTAGTTCCTGAAACAACCGACAGTATTTCTCATAGACTGAAAATTATAACTGACCAACAAGAGGCTCCAAAAGGAATCCATCATAGTTCATGGCTTCTGAGAAGCTATAGAAGATATCATACTGAGGAGAGCTTGCTGAAGAAAACAAAACAATTTTTAAAAAAAACCGAATCCATTACGAAGATAATCATAAGCTTTCTGATAAATTTTCATGCTACATGGCTGGGTTCCATCACCGGAGCTCACTTTGAAGAAGAAGTTTCCAACATGAAGACCGTTCAATTGCCTATAAAGAAGACTCTTGTGCTATACATAACAGACTGCATACCAGATATAGTTAACGCCATCAGAATAAACAGTGGTAACCATATTAGACATGTCATATCCTTCAGGAGCAGTCACACTGAGAGATAATTTTGCTACAAACAAAACATATCAGTTTTATAAGAAAACGATAGTTAACTTCCTAATGCAACAATGGTCAATCGGTCAACAGATGTATCAACAGCCAAGCTTTGATATGGAGGTTGAGATCCACATACCTATAACAGAAGAGTTGTACTTTAACTCAATAGGCTTATCATACCGGATAGTCAAATTGGTACATAAGTTGTGTTTTATAAAGAGTGGTTGCCATATGACTATTGAACAAAGGTTGGAAAGATGCTCTGTTGGTGACGTAGAACAGTTCTCCGTTACTCTTTGCTGCAACTTCACCCATCTTTCTGTATAAAGACAATAGTTTACTGATAAGTTTGATTAATCACCTGAATGCGAAGCCATCAGTTGAAATAGGACAGGTAGGATCTGGCTTAACTAAGATGAAATGAATCTGCAATTGGTTGATTATTCAATGAGTGCGATCAAAACAGTACTGGTGTTCTCCAGATAGCTGATTGGAAGAAAACTTGATCAGCATAGTCGGTATCACTTGGAACAGCATCAGTGATGACATATATTGGTGATTTGTTGGTTGGCATACGGTCCAAGGCGGCACTAAAAGGAATTGATAAATATTTCATGTAAGTATAGTTAACCTTGTGGCTTGGAAAACGATATCACTACAATCTCCCTCATTATCTTCGACACTGCTGTAGAAGATCAAATCACCTATGAAGAGTTTTGAGTCAGTATAAGCTTGTGTGAACAAGATTTCTGAAAGAATTTGATTATTCCGTTTCCGTAAACGTTTGGCCAACCGTTGTTGTTGAAGAAAACGGCAATGAAGTTGGTCAAATAGGAAGGATCGAATTCAAGACTGTTTACAATATTTCTAGTAGCATTGACAACCTAGAGAGAAAACTTAATGTAAACATCCAGGGAAATGTACAAACCGCATCGGCAATATCTTGAGTCTGGTGACGCACACGAATTACGAACACTAAAGTTGGATGTTCGGCATCAAAGTCGTATCCCTGCTCATTGTCGCAGAACACTTTAAGGAAGAATGATTAAATGATTTTCAACAACAAATGTTAGTTTACTATGTTCACAATGATCTCCGGTGAACTCTCCTGGACACCAACAGAAGTTGTTCTTGACCGTTCCTTAAATAATAATTTCATTTCCTTCCTCATGCATTTCAGGTACCTCCGTTGAAGCATACAATGTTGGAACAATCAGGTCCAGCCCATCTATCATTACAATAGCAATATTGAGTTCCATCCAAGTTAGTGATCTTAATAATGAATCTCCTCTTTACTTTTACTTTCATTATCTGTGTTTACCAATGTTCCACTGTTGTTGCAAGCTGTTACTGGAGCGAGCGTTGTTGTTGCTGGAGTTCCAGTTGATGGAGCATCTTTAAATATTTTATTTTTATTTTCCTTTTTTTTTTCAAAAAATTGTTTCTTAAAATCTGGGAGGGGCCGGTTTGCTCATCTCACAGCGTCATTAAACGGAATATTCTTGACGATAAGATATTTTTATGGTTATGGCTTGTGCATCGTTTTATCATTTTGAAAGCGCAAGATTCGATTGAAACTATTTGCTCTATAAGTTCATTTAGATGGATATACTCACTTGCACAGGTAATTGGGTACACTCTGCGGAAGGTGTATCCTTGGAAAGTTGTTCCTTGAATCTGAAAAACTTTTTATGATACGTGATTCATCCGAGCATCATACATAATATAAGAAGTCTCCTGATTGACGACAAACGAATGACTCATAGATATACTCATGAGAACAGTTATAACGGATACCCAAAGGAAATTCCCGATAAGCATTCTAAAGAATTAGAAATTTATGTTTTCGTTATCACTCTTTATGACACTTACATTGTTTCCTCCACTGAAGGCAATTGTATCCAAGCTGGCTGGAGTTTTAAGTCCGTTTCCATGGAAAACACCTACAGCTAGCTGATCTTTGTATACGAATCCCTTAGAGGGGAAATCGCTTCGAGCGGGTTGTCCTCCTTCATCATTCACAAAACCTCCTCCGATGTTGAGATATGTCTGAGCTCTGACTGTCAGTTGACAGAAATGAGTCTTGACATCAGCCATTGGTAACAGGTTATACTTTCCGGGTAACAAAGAATCATAGAAACCCTAAATGAAAACATAGAGTCAAAGCTTGGCAAATCTTTTTCTTACATTATAACGATCAGATCTTTCAAAGATATCGATTGGAATCTTAACGTCTCCTAAAATAGTATGGTTGAGTAATCCTCAGAGTTAATTTGAGGTACCATTGGAATCAATAAGAGAAAAGACAGGATTGATAGCAGCATCTGTTTCGAGCTCGATTCTGATGTTTTGCATAGTTTCATCTACGTAAATAGTATAATGAGCTGTGCAATTAGCAATAATGGCGGAATCAATTGTGGCTCCCTGACATAGTTATAAGTATGTTTTACTTGAAATCCGAAATCATACCTCTCCATCAGTTACTGGATTATCATCTGGCTTAGGATTCTGCTGAGAACAGACAGCTGAAAGGCAAGGAACTGTTAGTATCAGGAGAATATGACTTACGCCGACAAGTGGCTCCGACATAACCAGGAACTCTACATGAGCTATCAGCATTGTTGGTTGAGAAATTCACATCCCTTTTGCTCCGTTTATGCGAATCAGGCGAAATATCTTCTATCTTCAAACATATGAATTATTATATTGGAAAACTCCTGTATCTATACCAAGTCACTATCTACATCTAAATGTTCAATGAAATCCAGGGCTTTCTGAGGATTCCATGACTTTAATACTAAAAAAAGAAAAATGAGATTGTTGAACGAGAGAAGAATCTCTCACTGTCTTTTATTTGATCTGATTGAGATTGTTGAGCCGCATAGACTGCCGTCCACAGGACGGTCAGCCAAAGGAGACGCATCAGCTAGAAAATGAAATTGAGTAATGGAAAGAGGAAAAGTAATATTCAGAAATATTATGAAAGCCAAAAAGGTACGTTTCAAATGAATTCAGTTGATTGTCACACTAATATCTTTTGATAGAGAATTGACAATAACCTTTCTCTCTCACATCACTAAAAGTCATTAAACCATTAAGATAGGAGTATTATTTGAGTTTTTAATAGGTTGTGATAGAAGAGGAGCAAATAATACAAAGTTATAATGATTTTCTATACATCAAGCAACATTTAAGGATCAACTTCAAAGATATCCTCGGTGCAGTCTAGGGGTTTGCTACAGTACTACTGGCTGTCTCTCATGATGAGAACGGTGGTGAAGCAATTAGATGGAGGTTCATCTTCTTCTATTACTGTCTAGATGATTTAAGATGATTGTAACTCGCACAAAACATTGAACTCGACATTTCGAGAAAAAGAAGTTCATGTAGTTGGGCAAAGGGTGTTAGAAGCGTGAACCGGAAATCCCGAGCAGCATAGAAAGGAGTTTCCAGCCATGATAATGATAAACTTTCCATTAACTATATATTTAACGTAATATGCAGATATTTATCAAAGTAAATAATAAAAGACAACAAATTCGAAGGCTTTACTGTAAATTTTAGAAAAAAGATTCTCCCGAAGCACTAATGACTTTGTGAAAACTTATCAGATGAAAGTGATTCGTCATTTTATTACGTTTTACAGCTTTTCTAATCTAATTTATATACTTGCAAGCATTTGTGTCATTTTATAATTAACCTAGTATGAGTATATACGTTGAAATATGCTAATTACGGTTTGATCGCCCACGTGAGTCATACGTATAAATTTCATTTCTATCAAAGTGGTAAGATGAAACGGTTGCATTCTAATCGTTGTCTCTGGATAGAACGTGGCAGAGCCTTAATCATTTTTTGAAAGCTCAATAACAGGCTCTTTGGGGTAGAAAGCTTGAATAGTTGAAATGGGATGAGATGCTATCTAGAACACTGTTATCTAATCGAGTAAGTCGAGGCGACTAACGGCTAAAGCTTGGAATAATATGAAACCTGTGAGAATGTTTATCAAAAAATTAAAAAAATTCTCCGGAAGTTAATACTACATATGTTCATCGATGAGATAAAAAATTTGAATATCAACCAATCACTAATCAAGTCCTCAGATGTAGGAGAATCCACGTAGTTTTACAGCCATAATGAAACGCCTGATAAGCAGTTCTTGCTACTGAAATCTGAAGAACATTCTTATTGATCTCCAGACTTATACATAAATTCATTTTTATTACATTAGAAACGTTATTATAGTTTTTTCTTGTAACAGGATCAGACCTCCCAATCTGCTCTTAAGGATTGTTTCATATTGTTGCTACTGTTTAATTCTAGGTACTAGACCTCCCAACAATGCGTTTGTGGCTGCTACTTATAGCAGTGGCTGCAGCCACATCGACATCTGATGTCGACCATGTGCTTAAAGGTTCTTTATTTTCTTCATTTCTTTTATGAGATATATCTGATATTTCAGTTTTGAATTCATGGAACCCACATAAGCCTCATAATGTACTAGATCATCCAATTATTGAAGTTTGCTCAAGAAATTACATTCTATTTTACATCCGTTTATAGGGAGAGGATGAATCTGTTCGGCCTGCTGTAAGCTCATATTATCTCCCAACAAACGCAAACTGTCCCGTATTAGGATATACTGGAGAACATTGCACTGCACGTAAGTTTCAACTCTTATAGCTGATAACAGGCAAAGAGACCTGAGAAACGTTACGAAAACCCATTTTCAGCCGTTTGCGAAATCACAAATTGGAATGTGAAAGATCCAGATACCGTAAATGGACCGGTAACGTTTCTAAGACAGAATTACCTAACTGAATGAGCATTATTGAAGGCTGCACTCGTTGATGTTGCCCGTTTGGCAAACTGTACCAAGCCATATTCTGTCTATGTTGACGAGACAATGTACTATATTCAAATCCAAGTGCAGGCTTCTGTGCAAACCCATCCAACTTTCAATTTGATTTCCCCTGATGGTAACCTAGTCAGCCCTAATAAGATCACTATCCAGACTAGCCGCGCATATGAAGTAGGTTCAAACTCACTTCCATTATCATCTGTCTGACTTAGGCTTTCTATTCCCTACCTGGTGCCGGAATATACATGGTTGTCCCATCCGCAGATGTGACTGACCAATCTTGCAACTTACTAGTTCAAGCAAACACGGAAATTTCAGTGGTTGCCGGATTCACATCTACTGCTAATGGAGTACAGTACGTTTCAAAGCTACTCACATGAAACTTCTTTAATTTCTCTATACTTTTTTATTATCTTTGTATTCCTTTCCTTACAGTGAAGATTTCCCAACCTCACTCGGCTATATCGGAGGTTTCACTACAGTAGTCGCTCACATGTTCGGAAGATTCGGTTCCGCTAAACTGATGTCTGTCAACTTCTTCGGAGAGAACAATGTAATGTTTTGTAGCTTATTAAATTTAAATCTGTTTTTCAGGTTGTTTATACACCAATGCCACTGCTCGACCGATTCAAGTGCTTCTATGAGTTCTACATCCAATCAGCTGTCTGCCCATCTGTTGGAAACTATTACATGCAGGTTGTCCAGAAAGACAATTTTATATTTACTGTTAAAATAGTTCCAAGGAATAACATTCGGTGGAAACACATTCCGTAGAATTGTTCCTTACACTTGTAACAACCCTCTACCAACTACAAGCGCACCAACCACAACTGCAGCTCCACTGACTCAGTAAAAGATTCTCTTTTCCTGATCCCTACTTACCTCTTGCTTATTTTTTAGATGCAAGAACCGCGGTGTTATGATTCGCAATATGAATGAGCCAGCTTACTGTTACTGCGAAGGCATGTGGACTGGACCTGATTGTTCTACGATCATGTGTATGAACGGAGGTTTTGTCATATAAATATCATTCGAAGCTTATTCATCTTTTCTCAGGATCTGTAAATAAGCAAAACTCATGTGACTGTCCAAATAGTTTCGAAGGGCAATTCTGTCAAAACGGTATGACATCTGCCTAAGTTTTTTCTTATCTCCGAGCATTATTCAGTTGTCTGTACTGATGATGCTGACTTTGGATTCTCGACAGATCACGTCACCCTCACTTTTGTTCTTCGAGCTCGCCAGCAACTGAACAAAGTTATCGACGCGGTACGAGATATCCCATATAAAATAAAACAACTTCGTTTTTAAGGTTACTAATGCTACACAGCATGTGATAAACAATATGGAAAATACTGAACCTGGTTTCCTTAGAAGCTATTTACTTGTTGTGTTCAGCGGTGACCGTAAGACAGGCTTTCTAGTTTCAACGACTTAAAATTTGATTTAGAAATAATTCACAACCTGCGTTATAGCAACTCTTCACTCTTAATCAGTGACATGAGACAGGTTGCTCAATCCCAGGACTCATTTGGAGCCTGTTCGGATTCCGTTCTTAATGGTATCAGGTAAGTATGAGATCAGGCTTAGATCTACAAACGTCATGTAGAATGATCATATGATCCTGCTATGTCGGTGAAGTCATTTACGTGTTTTTTCAGTGCGGTTCTGTCAATGTATCCTGAAAACAATTCACCTGTGTATATTGTGACTGATGCTATTCCTGATGATTTGAGTTTGAAAGAACAACTTTTAGTGCAAATATCCTTATGGAGAAATCCAGTAAGTTTCTTGTGCAACTATATGGTGTAAGTTTCAATAAATTCTAGCTGAATGTGCTTTTCGTTGAACCAGTAGGAGCTAATTGCTTCTTCACTGTAGAAGATCCGAACTACAGAGGATTAGACGATATCGTCAAGAAGAGTGGTGGTATGATAATGCTTGTCGGGCCCACAACCGACGTTGAGCAAGTTAGAAAAGTTTTATTTTCTGGCCTTATCTCTTTTATTTTCAGCTAACATACTCTCATATGACAAGGACTGCTTTCCATACTCAAATGCTCTTGTCGAACGATTTGGATGTAAGATTTTTGATTAAAAACTTTTCTTTACTCAATTCTAGGTTTGTAATCAACAAAATAGTTACCAAGTAGCTAGTGTTGACTTGGATGTCGAAGAACTTATTATCGTTGCAACCGGAGGTGGGTAGTTCACCACGTTCGCTGAATGAGTTATATTTCCAGAAGCATTGAGTTTGAATGTCACTGATCCAGATCAACATACACTCAGGTTCTCTCCAGTTTATTCTGATCGGGAAACTAGGATTTGGTAAGATTCTTCTGTTGTCCATCACTTCTAATATTTTTCCAGGTCTCTACTCAATCCACAGGCCGGAAACTATTTCATTTCGTTAGCTTCGGACTTGGTTAACGGAGCGTGTAATTTCAAGGTTTTCCAGCGAACTCGCCCAGGAGACAACGGTGAGTAACATCTTAGACTTTTTGATTAACACGTAAGTTTTACTTCAGGACCCAACTCTCCTAGCCATGAAATGTTCTTTGCTTTCACTGCTCTGATTGACAGTGATGGTTTCTTCTTCCAGCCTGTTGTCGGTTAGAATCGTTTGATTCAACAGAGTTTAACTGTACATTACAGGACTGAGTTCTTCCTTGGTAGTTCATTTGGCAAACTTCCAATATGCTCGTAGCCAAGAACACGTGAGAGCTGATGTTACAATGTATACTCAACGTGGTGGAAAGCAGCATGAAGTATCCAAAAATCCAAGATGGTTTTTTTCATTTTCATATTTAGATATATGCCTCTAATGGTTTGTGGAGAGATGGCTGTAGTTACAACTTCTACTTCCCACCATTCACTTGTCAAGTACCTGATGAAACCATATACTTTAATGTAAACGTTCTTTTCTCCAACCTCCTCTGATTTTGTCTTTCAGTTCTATGCTAATGATCTATATGGCTTGTCAATTCAACGATCTGGAGTCATTTCATGTTTGACATGTAATTGGAAACATTTCTGAATTATATAACGATACATCTAAATTTAGTTAATGTTACTCCTCATCCACCTACTGATTGTATGAATGGTGGTGTCATGGCTCCCGACAATTCAACTTGTTACTGTCCAGCCGCATATACTGGAGATCATTGCGAGAAAATCGTTTGAATACACACTTTTAAAATTTATTCTCATTTTCACAACAGACTTGCTTCAACGGAGGAACTCCCATGGGAATGTTCTGTAACTGTCCTCTTGGTTGGGGTGATCTCTACTGTACTTTACGTAAGGAAGCTTCAAATATATCTAAAACTTAGAATTTCTTTTACAGCTGTGTGCCTCGATAAGGGTCCCAATCCCGATAATATTCGTAACCATGTTGACATGATTTTCGCAGTGGAACTTACTGTTCAAGGATTCCCACAGGTTGTCGAAAATTATTACCTTTTCATCTAAATCCTTGTTTAGATTGTGCACCTCAACGAATACTTCCCAGAGCTCTTGAAAGATATTCAGTCTCAAGATCAAAACTGGATCGGAAACTATGTTCTTGTTGGATTCAACTCAACTTGTTAGTATTGAATATTCAATGCTCCTAAAAATTGCAAATGTTTCTTCAGGGGGAGGTATTATACATGAATCTCCATCTTGGAATCCAACTGGAATCATTCGTGCTCTGAACTCCTTAGCACAATCTATTCCAACTGACGATAGATGTACAGTCCAGGTATTTTCATTTATCTACTTGTTCGAGGTTTCATTTTTCAGCTCTATCGTGCTCTGGATAACGCTATTCGTAGACGAGCGGCACCCCCAGGGTCATACATTGAAATATTCTTGGTATTTTTCAATTGAAGTTCTAAACACATATTTGTTCTAAAGACATCTCCACCCGATAACAGTGAACGAGGAGGATGGCCAGAGGCTTACGAATATTCAAGAGCGTTGTATCTTACCATTTACGGTTTCTTGTCCTATACCCCCAGAACACCAACAGGATTCTTCTGCAACGCTACAGACGTAGAACGAATATCTAAAATAAAAATTAGATTCTTGCTTTAGGATCAGTTCCAACTGTTATACGATTTGACCGGAGGAAGCACCGGTATCGTGTACACTGTCCAGGCCGCTTCTATTCCAGATGTAGGTTGATATTAGGTTTTCCATTTCTAAACTTATGTTCAGATTGTCAAAGTAATTCCACTTCAATATTCTTCCGGAATAGTTTTCGCACAAAATAAACAAGACTGTACTGTTCCCATGAGAGTAATGCTTGTTTCATCTCTACATTCTATTTTTGTGTACTTTTAGATGTACTTCCCTGTCGACTCATACGTTCAGACTATTCAACTCAACGTCTTCGGAGTAGATAACGAGATTACGATATCTGATTCTAATGGTTTTTTGCACTCATTGTTCTAGTCTCATTTTTTATCCATAGGAAATAGCTATGAAACCTACGCTATTCTAAGAGACAACCAAACCGGCTGGTCTGTGTACGAACTCAGGAAACGTTAGTTCTCTTTCTATTTTCTGAATTTTTGCATATGTTTAAGCTTGTGACGAGGGATGGCAAGAAAGTGGTCA
>CALQYR020007252.1:273946-286001 GCA_943334845.2 Auanema sp. JU1783
ACTTTCTGTTGCTAACATCCTGAAGAAACAAATAGGCGTTGTCGTCTCTCTGCTCTGCTTCTTCCCATCTTCATTTACTCGTCAAAATTGATTTTGGTTTCATTTGAAACATCCATTCCTTCTGAGTTGTCTTCTTCTTCATCTTATTTTCTTTTTGCATGCTTTTTCAACAATCTGTTCTTCATTTTCTCTTTGATTTTTTACCCTTTCTCTCTCTCTCTCTCTCTTTGCTTCCCTCCCTCCCTCCCTCTCTCTTTTAGGCAAATCCTGGATGGAGGGAAACGGAAGAAATAAAAAAAAACATTAAAAGAAGATTGTGTTTATTGAAAGGCAAGAAGACAAAAAGGATATTTGTTTTTGTCTCATTTTTCCATCAAAACAATTTGAGATAAAATATTATTTTTTATTATATTTTAAGTAACACTCAGAGATTGGGTTAGTTGTCAAAGAGACAGAGAGAGGAAGAGAGAAAGAGAGAGCAAGAAAGAGAAATAGAAGACCAAGGGTTTTGTGCTTTCATCACTAACATGAAGAGGCAGGAATTTACAAGAGGTTTATTTTTTCGTCACAGAACTTTTTTTTTTCTTCATTTTCTATTTCTCTTCCGGTTTCATCTATTCATCAGACATGTCGTCAGTGCTTTGAACCATATTTAGACTTCTTTTCTCTTTTTTTTTCTTTTTTCAAATAAATAAACAGACATTCGAGTGATCTTCATCAATATGCTGCTTGTCCTTTATGAAATGCTTTTAATTAAAAAATATAATTCTTGTTGTTTTTCAACAAAATCACTTCAGAAGATGAACGAGACATTTCCTTTTCTAACTTTTCGCCGACGGCTTTCTTTGCTTTTTGACGTATGACGAAATGGCCGCTCATTCTTAAAACATTTTTTTGTCCTTTTTCGTTTTATTTCTCTTGTGATCTTCCATGATCCAACTGTTTGTTCTCTGTTTGTTTGGACGAAAACGAAAAGCCCAAAAGCTTCAACCTGCATCCAACCAGTCCATAGTAGAGATGGAGCTTTCATCTGTTTCGTAAACGTTCTGTTCAATCATTTTTACACTGAAAAATGACCATTTTCGGCTCTACAATACTCTTGTATTTCGTTTGTTTTACTTTCTCTCTCATCCTCTCCCTCTCTCTCTGTCTCAATCTTACCAATTGAATTTGCATTTTAATTTTATTTTTCGATTCTCATTCTCATAGCAATCATACAGACTGTTCGTGTACGAATCCAAAACTGTTCCATGTGTGCTTTTCACATGTGAAAATTAGAAATTGTTCTTTGATTTCTGAAAATGTTTCGATAACTTTTGTTTTCTTACTTTCGTTGTCTGTTTATCTTCAAATTGTCTGCTTGATTGGCATTACTTTCTTATTCTTTCTTCTCCATCTTCATTCGCTCGCTGCATTGTCACACTTGCTTTCGATGATTTGAGCTTCTTCTTAAATGATTCTTCTCTTCTATGTATAGTCGATAATCTATTCTATCGTCATCCTGTCATCATCATGGCCGTCGTCATCAGAAGCAGTCCGTAACTGAAAGGAAAACAAACAGATTCCCTTATTGGAATGTGCTGCTGACGACTCATCGTCAAGCGGCTTGTGCACGAAAATTGTTGACATTTCTGTCATTATACCTTTTCTTTCAATTCTTATTTTCATCTTGTCAATTTTTAGAATGAATTGTGAAAGATATTTTCGAAAGTTAGTCTCTTATGTCCATATTTTTGATATGACGTCCTATCTTGCCCCAACCTTATTTAGTTTATAATACTTAAAATAACAATTCTATATATCATTTGATGAATTTGACCTTTCTCTTTGTCCTCTTTCATTATTGTGTCAGTCTTCTTACTCTTTCAATCGTCTTATTTATTGAATCAAAAAAAAAAGAAAAAAAAGCGAACCTTCGTAACCTTGTCGACTACTCCCCATCAACAAATATCTAAATTTGCTTCAGTCGTGCTATTGCTAGAGCTTAAAGAAAATAATGTCTTAAGCTTGTGCTCACTTCGAAGAATAGTTTTTTTTTCCAAATACTTCAAGAGGTTGCAGTACTTGTCATGTTAAATCTTAATATTAAACTGAAAAGGAATGAAATGAATGGAGTTATAGCAAAATCGTTGCATGGCCTCATTACTCTCACTCCCTCTCTCTCTCTATCTATCCATCTCTCTCTCTCTCTCTTAGTCTGTTTAAGTTCTGATTGTACGTCATGTTATTCTCGAAAAGTAATAACGTCAATGCTATTAGCAGATTTTTGTCTTCCGAATATTATGTGTTCAAGTATTGTCTCTGACCACATCCTCATTTTCGTCGGCTTTTTCTTTTTCCTCACTCATCATCTTCCGTCTGAAAACAAAAAAAAGATTGTATAAGTGCCCGTACTTATTAACTGTCTACTTTTTTAAACATTCATCTAGACTCTTAGAGCGTGTTCAGCTTCATCTTCAAAGCCCCCCACCAACATACACACATACATACATACATCTCATACAATCCAGTCTGTATTGTTGTAGAAAAATCCATCACTTACATATCCGTCTCCTTTGTCATTCGCATGTTTATATTTCTTTTAATTGTTTATCTAAACTATTTATTTACTTAATTTATTACATTTTTATAATTTATATATATTTATTCACGTCATTTCACGCGTATGCCTTTATGCTAATGAGGCCAGCTAAAACGGTTCAACGAATTCATTTCATTCATTTCTTGTGTAGCAGAGCGGTTGCATTCATTTTTTCCTTCTTCACAGCCCTTCATTTTCCTCTTCACTCTCTCTCTTTCTATCTCTCTTCTTGTCTTTTTTCTCGTTTCTCTCTCTTTATAGTCTGCTTAAAGAAATGATTTTACGTTTATACTCAGATAAACGGAATCATATGAATATTCGTTATCAATACATTCCCTTTTCAATATTTTACGGTATTTTTATGTCATTTTCAGCTTCTCTTTTCAGAGCATTTTCCAAGACTTTCTCTTCATCACTTTTTCATCTTTTCTCTTTTTCTCCTTCTGTCTCTCTCTCATCCTATAGTCTTTTCAGCTTAGAAAGTGTAGTTATTTCCATCCTTTTTACACTTTCTTCCCTCCTCTCTCATGAATATATTTCAAACAATTTTCTTTGAGCGATTAGTTCAGAATATCTTCTAAATGTTATATACATCCTTCTCTTATTTAATATCTTCAATTTTAACTTTTTTTTTCATTTAATTTATGATCAACTGCTGCAGGATGAGAGCCTCGGGATTCCTCAGATATTCGAGCGGTCACTCTGTTCAAAATGATGTAGTGGAAAGTAGTGAGAATAGAAGAGAAAATAGGAGTGCAAGAGACTAAAGACAAAAAGTAAAGAAGAGAGAGGTTCACAGTTACGTGAGTAAATGAAGAGAGAGAGAGAGAAAAAGAGAGAGACAGAGATAGAGAGAGAGAGAGGGTGGGGGTTGTTTCGCTCAATGACCATCATCGTTTTCGGGGTCTTCCTGCGGGCCTGGGCGCACCCGATCGATCGATTCTCAATGTCACAAATGTTTGGCGCTCTTTGCTTCATTCCTCTTATTTTCATTCAAATTTGGTAATTTAGTATAATTTAAATCTCTTTTATATGTAAAAACTATTCAAATACATTATAGTTTACGAGTTATGGTAAAGAAAAAAGTCATTTGAAGTATATAAACCAGCCTTTGTATTCGTTGTTATTGATTACTTCGCCATCAGTTGTTCATTTTTTTTTGTCTCTGCTGAGTGTGAAACTTTAGATATTTATTGATTTATAAAGTAGAGGATTAGACTCTCTCTCTATCTATTCTTATTCCTTGACTCTCTCTCTCTCTCTATTTCTCTCTCTCTGTCTCTTTTTCTTCATCAATCGTCTTATATCTCATCTTACAAATTTATTTCTTAACTTCCCACATTCTTTCTTCACCATTTTGTGTTATTGTTTTAATTGTGTTGGAGATTTCCGTCTTATATCGTCCTTGTACTGCTGGGGCGTTGATGATGATGATGGTGTTGTCTGAGACACGTAGCTCTTCTCTATCTTCAACTGTTCCATTTTTGGTTTTATTAAATTTTTTGTGTCTTCGACCAATTTTTTCGTCATCGATTTACCTTTTTAAGGTGTTATCGGGTCGGAGACGAAGAAAGATACAGAAGTGAAGATGTATTTGTTAGATATTTTTCCTTTTTAGTTCCTTTGCCTTCTGATGAGATTTGTGTGCTTGTTTTTGAATATTTTGACTCAAATATTTTTGAATCCGACTAATAACACACCTATGTTTGGGAGTGAGAGGAAAGGAAGCAGAAGGGGGGTGTTGCGTTTCCTTTTTTGTGCTCTTCAACTACTTTCGTATCTCAGAATGTTTCTTTCATGTTTCTCTTTTCCTGTTTTCATGTTTCTCAATTGCTTTATGATTAATTGATTTTTACCTACTTTTTTCTGTTTCCAGCAGTGAGATGCTACTACTACCATGAAGTTATGAGCAAATACTGGGGTGATGAGCGGCATTCTGATGCCATTTATGCCGTTTATTTAAAGAAAGTTCGTTATGTGCCACCTCCAGGATACGATGGAGTTCCGGTTAGTTTTACTTTCGTCTTCATTTTTTTAAATTTTTTTTTGTGTTAAACTTCTATTAGTTCATTACCCCCCGGGGGTTTGGGTTGCAAGTAGAGAATGTTGTGTTTCAACCACAAGCATAATCTAGTCCCTCAAGTTTATAAGTCAAACTGGTTATTGAAGCTTCATTTTAAGCCTGTAATTTTTCTATTCTTGTGCTCCATCAAACACGTTGTGTCTGTGTGTGTTGGCTGATGTGTGTATGTGCGTGTATGGGTATGGGTACAACTTTTAAGGAAATACTTTCTCCTTATTGAAGGTTTAGATGTACACACAGCGTCTTTACTTTCATACCCCCCTTACTCCTACTTCGTGTCTCGCCTAGTTCTTCTCTCAATCGTTTCTCACCCATCACGTACTTTTCCTTAATTTCCGAATACCATATATGTAAGACTGACTAATCTCCTGTAATTTCCATGTTTTTTTTTCCATTTTCGTCCGATTCTTAATCATTTCTTATCTGCCAACCTCTCTCTTTGCGTTTGTTTGTAAAGTTTTTTTTTTGAAACATTTTATCTTTTGTTTTGTATAGGTTAAAGAACGGTTTTGTTGGTTTTGACAATCGATCAAACTTCATCCTTGCCATAATCGGTTATCCTTACTCAGGACGTCTCTGTTGATAACTTAAATCTCATTAATCGGCTAATTATTGTATCCTGTCTTGTCATTTGTTATTTGATGTGAGATGAAAGATGTTTCCAAGACATTAATCAATGATGAAGACGAGTTTTTTTGTGTTGGTTGGCTAAAAAAGGAGAAAAAAATTGTTCGAATAAGCTTTTCATGTGAGCTTTTACCTTCGTCTTAAATCCGAAAACAAAGAATACTTTTGACGGCACGGAAAAAAGCGATGGCCAAAACTTGTCTTCTTGTCTTGTTGGTCATTTATGCGAAAGATTTTCACACCATTACCCCCCCTCAGGCAGTTTCGTCATAAAACAATATTTGAAAGTAAAAAAAGCCATTCAGAGCGTCCAGTTTTTTTTATTAGTTAAAAGTAATCCTCTTCTCTCTAATTTTGTTCTCACTTTCATCAAAGCTCACCCAAACTGGACAGCATTTGTGAGGATCAAACTGCTGATCAAAACTATTTGGGGTAAATCTCATCGTAATCCTCGCTTTTTTTGTGATCTGCTGACCTATCACCTATCCATATTTGGAGAAAAAGAGAGAGATAGAGAGTGAGAGTGTGTTATTTCAATTTCAAAACAACACTCACAGACACACATACACATAATGGTCCTGAGAAAGGTAAAATTAACTCTTTTTTCTATTTCTATTTTTTCTTCCTCTTCTCTCACTCTCTTATCAGCAATTGAAAGGTCACATCTGATGATGGAGCACGTGGCTCTCCAACCTTTCGTTTACTTAAGCTTTTTTTGAAGCTTAAAACATGATATTTTGAAGTTTTGAATAACAATCCTGTTTTTCGTGTGATTTCGTTTGTGTTTTCATAATATTTATGGGGTTTCTTAACAATTTCATCTCAATATAGAATCTTCTGAAAGATGAGACTCCCCCCCATGTTCTGACTGTTGAACTCTTCGTGGCTTCTTGAGTGTCTCCTATTTGCTTCAAACGTCTTCATCATCAACTTCATTCATCATTCAGTAGTCTTCAAATGAGCTTCTATTATAAGCTTCTTTCTTTTTTTTATTTTTTCTTGACTAAAATTTTGCATTTTCAAATCCATTTTCTTATATGAATTTTCCTATGAATTTTTTGAAATTTTTTTCTTTCATCTATTCCTCCCAAAGCTTTTATGCTGTGAAACGTGCGCGCTCAAAGCCATTGTGAATGTCCTGTTTTGGGCGGAAACGATCAGTTTCCTGCTAAATCTAAGCGTCAAATCAAAGTTGATGCTGAAGCCTATTGGCTTTTAATGAAAAGTTTCATCCTTAATGTCTATTAAGTTCATATCAACGATATGAATTGAAAAGATGACAGAAAAGAGAAAGAAATAGCGATTGAAGTTTCGGAATTTTCTGTCATCACCCCACGGCCAGCATCAATTCCCCTGCTATCTAGCGACTTACGAAAGAGTTCAATTTATTGACGACAATACTGATATTTGGCTTTTCCAATCTTTGCCAACTTTCTTTCATTCGTCATCGTTCTATTCGTACTTTCTTGCCCCTTTTGGGTGTGTGGGCTTTTTGTTATCACACATATACACATAGACACATACACACATTACCTGTTATGGATATTTTCATGAGACACTCCTTAAATGATTAGCTCTCCTTCTCGGCGATCATCATCTTTATGTGCAACTTCTTCGTTCTCTGTTTGCTCCATGCGAAGACGGCGGCTCCTCTTTACATCCGCCATCATTTGTACAGAAACTGAGGACGATCACGACGAACATAACGAGGATGATGACGTTGATAATGACGACAAGAAGAGAAGAAAAGGGCGTCGTCACTCGAAGAGGCTTAGAAGTCGTCAGGCGAAGATTAGTTTTCTTCAGTTGAAGCATGTCTTCTCAGTTCTTTTTCCGCCTATTCAACCATATCTTTTCCCATCAGCTCTTCTACCTGAACTTTTGGTAATTATTTATGTTTTCCGGCAAATTTTTGTGATTAATGGCCAATGCAATTTCAGTTTTATTAATTTGGTTTATAATTCTTACATAAACGAAAATGAATGATATCAGATTTCAAATTTCAAATCAGAAATATCAATAAATGACTCATCACTCGACTTACATTTACTCATTTTGATTTTGATTACACAACTTCATTTCAGAGATATCGTCCAATCGATCCTGATCGCCAGCCTGTTGATCAGGACATGGGAGCTGATCATCTACAATGGGAATCGGTAAAGGAACGTGTAATCAAAGCTGGAACTGTGGAAAAGCTTGTGGTATGAGAAGAGTGTTCAAATGTTCCCTAATGTAAAATTAATTATAGGAATGTTTGGTGGGAGCTGATGATCTTATGGATTCTCGTCATTTCAATGTTTTCTTTGCCACCTATCGTTCATTTGCTGATCCACCAACTGTACTTAACAGGTAAACCTTGAAACAAACTGTTTCTATTTATATATGATACTGTTAAGGATCTTGAGAAGATATGAATCACTTGAAAATGATGTAAACTGTAGTACCTCGGCACTTGTTATTCAAAAGTACGTTTTCTCCATAAAACTTCTTTTTTTAGTGATCTTGTTTTTAGTTCTCTTCGATCAATTCTTATCTGTTGGTTGGACATGTATCCTGAAGATTTTTATGAACCACAGAGTGATTTCTCTTCTATAAACACTCTCTTGGAATTTGGAATGAGATATAAGTTATCAGATCTAAGAACAAAGGTAGGAGAGACTTAAGCTGTTCCGATGTTCCATCTATAACTATTCAGGCTCGAAAGCTTCGTGAGCATTTCAAACGCATCCAAGCAGTAGGAGGGTTGATAGGTTAGAGAACTTACAAGAGAGCTTATAAAGTTTTTTTCTATTCAGCACAATTGCCATCTGTTGAACAAAGAGCTTATGATCTAGGTTATGATTCGGCCGAGTACAGCAAAAACGCAAAGGATAGGTAAAATACAGTATGTTCTCCGATGACCTCATATGCCTTCTGTAGAGTGCGAATGTTCGATGTAGGAAAAGAAAACTGTGTCCAAATTGCTGAGCAATTAACCTTCTGGGATGCTGTGAGTCATTTTTTTATTTATGTTCTTCAATTGATGTTTCTTTTCTGCAGGCATTATTCAAAGAGGTTTTTATTCATCAATGCCAAGGCTGTGTTTGGTCTAAGAGGCATAAGCTTAGCGCAGATCGTGTATATACAGTAAAAGCTACTATTGAACAGGTGTGTTCATCTAGTTTATAACTATTATATACTATTACTCTTTGTAGTTTAATGCTGTTTCTCAACGTGTTATGACCAGTATTGTCCTTCCTGAATGCCGACCAGATTTCCGAGCACAAATAATAGCCAAGTGGATTGATATTTCACGGGTATGCTAATTTTTTTTCAAACACCAATGCCGCTTTGACGTGCGCCGTTCATTTTAATTTGAACAGCTCTTGAATCCGGTTGCGCTTTCTTCTGTCTCTCTCTATTTCGCTGTTCATAGTAAGTGCTTCAGGAATTACGGGCTTTGAAGAACTTTTCGTCTCTGAAAGCTGTTGTTTCAACTCTGCAATCAGAACCGGTTCATCGATTACGACAAACATGGGCTCTTGTACCGAGGTGAGAAACTTCCTGCATTCCTTCCTCATTCAAAAGTTGTTTTTGCAGTCAATCTATGGCACAGTTCAACGAACTAAAGTCTATTTATGATATGGATGAGGACGGAGATGAACATAATGCTAGGAGGATTTTAGAACAGGTTATTGGAGACCACATGAAGTTATAATACAAACTCATAATTCAGGAAGGAACAGCTAAGAGTTCGCCATTAAGACGGCCACAGTTAATTCAAAATTGTCGAAGAACAAAGAGCGATGTTAACCTAGCAGAATGCCAAGGAACAGTTCCTTATCTGGGCTCTTTTCTAACAGATTTAACAATGATTGATCAAGGAACATCTGATTATTCTGAAGGTTTTTCTTCATCTCTCTTATGAAAATTAATTCTTTTTTTAGAAGGCCTCATCAATTTTGAGAAGAGACGGAAGGAGTTTGATGTTCTAGCCAAGCTCAGGCTTTTCCAATCTGCCGCTCGAGCTTACAAAATACCCATGGATCCTGAGTTTTGCGCTTGGTTCCACTACCTTCCTTGTCTAGATGAAAAGCAATGGTAACATATCTATCTATTTACGAATATACATAGTTCTGCTGTTAAGCTTTTTGCGCTCTCAAGAAATTGAAAAGCCACCACCAAATTCTACTCCAGATATGCATTCTCGTATGAACACTAGTTCAACAAGTAATGGAAACAGCAGTGCTGTTCTTAAAAGGTTATTTATCGGCAACAACTCTGTTTAAACTTCTCCATTTGCAGCAGTACATTGTCACGACTTTTTGGTCGACAACCAGACGAAAGCGTGTTCAATCAATCTAGTACTAGCAATTCTAATTTTCATAGTCATTCACATAGCCAAAGCAGTTCTCATTCTGTACCCAATGGTTCAGGTTTGATCTTACTGCAAGAAACAGCATAACTCATTCCTTTAGCTACTCCTCCGCTGATGGGTCAATTATCGAGAGATAGTGGTTTTCATTGTGAAGATTGGATTGATGGTCGAGTTGATGGGGGACCCCCTGGACCGGTAAGGAAAACTTAAGCTTGAATCAATTTCATAATTCTATTGTTGTAGGTCCCACTCTCAGATTCTTTGCCAAGAAACAATGTGAACAATTGTAACCCAGCATGGAAAAGCTGCGAGTTTTCTCCTTCAAATGTCTTCCTTCTACCTCACCAACGAAGTAACAGTGGAGATTCTACTCAAGAGATTCGAACATCTCTTTCGCGGAGTAGTATAGGTGGCCAGGTAAAACTTATTTTTAATCTCTAATTACAAAGTTTGTTTAAAGAGTGCAAGTAATTCATTATCCCGTACAGCGACGCCAATTTTACACAGATTGAATGAAGTTTATGATTCAGCTCGACGGCGTCATCAGCAAAAAGACAGTGACGTAAGTTGCACGAACGATTCCGTTCTGAAAATAACTTTCTAGGCTTCGTCTTGCTCGTCTTCCTCGCATCAGTCGCAGGCCGGTCTAGCGGGTGCAGCCACAACTTTCCACTTAGCAAGAGTTGGGCTTGACGATGGGCTTCAGTCTTCGGAGAGTGGTGCGAATTATAAAGTGATCAAAGTAAATTTCTCTTTCATCATTGACTCATCATTATAAAAACTTGTCTTATAGGTAGAAAACGGTGATAGAATGCATGACTTAATCTCTCGAGCGTTGGAGAAGCACTTGATAGATGATGATCACAGCAAATATTGCTTATTACAGTTGCTTCCTAAAGGAGGTTCGTATTTGTTTCCATTCTCTTCTTGATACTGATCGTTCAGGAGAATTCCAACTGCCAGAAAAATGTAATCCCTTTTATGCAATAGCACCAGATGAGTCTTCGCATATGTTGAATCTGATATTGAGGTTTGTAAGGCGGACGTAGTGTTACTTAACTAATCATGTTATTTAGAAAAAAAGAGAATGAAGAGGAGAAGGGAGGTTCATCACCGCGCATGGGGCCATCAGCCAAAAAACTGAATAAGATGAAACGTAGTAACTTATTACGATGGAGTAGCGGATATTTATGAAAGGAGTTCTAATGTTATAGATTTATATTTCACTCAATCAGGTTTTGTCATATCAGTCAAGTTTTCTCGTCTCACAGCAGATATCTGCTCTCATTATTTGTTATTGTCTACTCTGTATCTAGATGGTTTCAAGAACTTTTTTAAAAACTTCTTCAAAAATTTTAGTTCTTTCATTAAAAGCTCTGATATTCTGTTTATCTCAAGAAACCAAAACTTACGGTTATAACATCTGTGCTACTTGATATTAACCAAATCTGTGTCTTATGCATGTCTTATTAGCTTCTTAAACAATTTATCATCTAGTTCGCGGTCATTATGGCCATTTGTCACATATAAGCTGCTGTGATACTTCTTTCCCTTATTAACATGTCTATTGTGGCCTTCCACTTGCCGTTTTTCAGCAAAAAAAATTGTCTTGCACAGATCATAAGCTTTAATAAGCAGAGTACATTTAATTATTGTTAATTCGAAGAAAAGCCTATATTCCTTACCTGTGATCCTCTCCCTACCCTCTCTCTCTCTCTCTCCCTCTCTCTCTATCTATCATTGTATATTCATACTATTCGATTCTTCTCCGTTCCAATCTGTATCTTTTCTTTCGGAATTGTACATTTCTCCCCTGAATTACTTGTTTTTAGAGGTGCTTTTACAAACATATTCCCCCCCCCCCTTACGCTCATAATGTTACTACTTATAGATTTTAAGAACGTTTTATTACTGTTAATAACACTGAGAATTTGTGATTATTAGTAGAAGCTATTTAAAGATATATTTCAAAATCTTGAACTGATTGACAGACAGACAGTACAAACATGAAAGCCGTCGAAACTCTCAATTGCCAATAAATCATAGGCCGAACCTGTGAGGGACAATAGTATCACGGGGTTCGAAAATCCGCCTAACAGTTTCGGGCAAGTATCAGAACTTTTCGAAAGATCTTCAATCCACCATAAAATGATGGAACACAATCCCATTGAAACAAAGAAAACAGCAGCAAATGGTTTGAAAGTTTGTTTTTAATTTTGAATGAAAAAGTTCTCAAACCCTGCCCTCTGCCCAACCTTTTCCGTTCTCCACTATTGTCTTTTCGATAGAAGTTTGAACCAAAAGTCTGGTGAACTCATGATGTATTAGTTATAGTTTCTGAAAAATGTTCAAATATGTTAAAAGTTTATTAGGAAAACATTAACAAGTTACGAGATTACATATT
>CALQYR020007252.1:295742-397043 GCA_943334845.2 Auanema sp. JU1783
AGAGAGAGAGAGAGAGAGTCGGATGATGACATCGAGTGCAAACAAGAAAGACAGGTAGCTTTTTAATTCAACTTACATAAAAGGAGTTTTCAACTTAGATCGAAAAAATACAACACGGTAGAGAGGCATAGAGAGTACGTGGGAGAGGGACAGTTAGATGGATGGATGCGGAGGAAAAGCTAAATTACTTTAATTGAAAGCATTTCATTATCATTTTTGAAAGAAAAACCAGAAAAATGGGATAAAAACAACATCAACTCAAGTACATCTGAGGGCTTTCATATTTCAGTTGGGAAAAAAGCTATTTAACTGCCTATATAAGGATACTCCTTAATTATACTATATAGTTTAATTATCTCCAATAACTATGACGCAATTACAATGATACAGTTCATTTGACAGCTGTTATTTTGAAAATGAAATGAGAGAAGGAGAGAGAGAGAGGGAGAGATTTGCATGAGTTCATCCTCCAATGTTCATTCCTTCTCACCCACCGTCTCATTTCATCCAAAAAAACAGATTTTTGGGATCATTTTTAATAAATTATTTTGTGAAACATTAAGATTGTATAGAGTATAAGATAATTACTTACTCAAATGAATACATGAATAAGACAACAGATACCGTAATTACCGTTCATCTTACTTGACTCCTTTCTCTTTCATTCATAGCTCGCTCTCTCTCTCTCCCTCTTACTACCATTTCACTTATCCTCATCTTGCAACGAATTCTGTAACATATGGTTATGCATACATCAAATTACTTTTTACATTTTTTTCAGATTTTCTTCTCACATTCTCACAGATGGCTGCCTTATTTCTAATTTTCATCCCAAAAACCTTTTCATTCACAATCTATGTTTATTAGCTCAATTTTAGCTTTTTACTTAATGCAAAACGTTCACTCTAATATTTAGCTTGAAGCTGAAAACAAATTTTCATTTGAAATTCTAGGCGTCATAGAGTCACGTGACTTCACGTATTCAACGCCGTGACGTGGTTTTCATTTTTTATATTGTAAACACGTATAGACCGGTTGATCTAAGCTCAGTGTGTTATTATGTATTATAAATATGTTCTGTATCATTTCGATAGTTGTAAACTATATGATATAATGATTTATTAGAATGAGATTGGAAGTTGGCGAAGAAAGATAAGCGTAGAAGTCATTGTTGCAGATCAGAAGGTGCGCAAGCTCAAAAGTGTTTAACGTGATCATTTGCCAGAGAATGCTCCAAACATGGCTCCTGTAAGTGCTCCGGTTAATACAGCGGTTAGTGGATGATACCGACGATAGTATGGATATGGATTGTTGTATCCATAGAAGGGTGGAGGATAAGCTGGAGGAATATAAGATGGACCTAAAGTATAAATAATATTGTTTGTTCAATGCAACAGTTAATGAATATATATAGTTAACTACCATAGATGGAATAATAACCAGGATAGAATTGGGCTGTACTCAATACGATACAGATGAGGAAGAAGCTAAGAATTGTACGCATCTCGCACGTCTGAAACAGTTACAACTTACTAAACATCACGATATCAAAAGAAAACGTAAAGAGTGATGATCATGCCGCAAGCTAGATGTAGTGAGCTTCAATGAGCATTTGCTTTTTTTTTTGAATAGAGATGGCTGTTTGAAATATTAAAATTCTACATGGCTAAGGCCATCCTCATTTGAGAGCAAAATGAGAAAAACAAACTGAGGCAATTCTAGAGGTTGTATGTCACTATAAATAGTCCTCAACGGCATTTAACAGAAACTTGTTTTTCAACTTGGATAGATCATATTCGACGAATTGTAGTCATTGTTAGAGGGTCAGCTATAGGATTATTGTGTGTTTGGTAAGAAGGTAAGAAGAAGAAGATGATCAAAAAACTTGTAAAAGAGGCTTACCATGTGTCATATGCTAATACGGTATGATAGCCACATAATCGTTTCTTCTCACTCATCCATAAAACATATTCGTTAAACACACTTTCATAAAATGGCCAAAAAAATGTCAAATTATTCTTTATTTTTCTGAAAATCAAAGTTGTAAAACGAGTAGAAGGGTTTGCTTGAAGAGTACCTTGAAAGGTATTCTCTCTCTCACTCTTTGTCTCCCGTTCGCTCTCTCGTTCCTTGTCGAGTATTTTTTAAGACTTTAAAGAATCAAAAACAATCTGTTGTCAACGAAAGAAAAAAGTTTTTCTTCTCAAAAAAAGTACCTACGGAATGATTATTTGCATAATACTTCCATAAAAAGAAAAATGAAAACACAAAGAACAAAGTTAAAGAGAGACTTAGTTCAGATAAGAGGGATTAGACTGAAACTGTCCAGTCAGTCCACGTGGTTACATTGAAGCTTTGAACAAAACCATTCTGGAGTGACAAAGACGAGCAGAGCGGTTGTGCTTAAACAGAAGATTGAAAACGAACTATTTGAGCTCAGAAAACTTCCCCCATTCATCGTTCTTAACTTAGACAAAGAGAGTTTGAGGTAAAAGTACAGAATAAGAAATGGCAATGTTCTCAATTCAATCTCCCTCTCAGTTCAATACGCTTCATATGCTTCATCATATTCCCGAGGAGACTCACTCTCTAAGCTCCGATATGAGAGGCCAAGCGAAAATTACTTGTATAACCTTATAAGAAAAGGATAAAGTAAATAAAGCTTTTGAAAGCAGAAGCTTGGAATGATTTGATAACAAGGCTTCTCATTGTAGATGTTTCTTCTTATTTATTTGGCTAGCTTTTTAGCTCGTTTGTCTCAGAATGTCCTAGATGCACCTAAGTCATTCACCTGTTAGAGGTAGAGCTGAAAACTCTCTCTATATGTAGCTCTCTCTCTCCATTAGCTCACTGAGGAAATTATAAAAAGAATTACCAAAGAGTATATGAAATAGTGTATAAAATAAAGATATAAAGGCCTGACCTCAGCTCACCTATCCTTTTGGCTTCTCCCCAAATATTTGTTCGACCGAAAATGGTCGTCGGCTGTCCACTATCTATGCCATATCTTATGTGGTAGAAAAGCTCGCCTAAGCTTAATTTGGTCAGCTTCTGCTTGTCACAATCATAAACTATTCATCATTTTCAACCTTTCATATCATATATATCTATTTATCATATAAAACTCTATTATAAAAATATAAATAAAAATGAAAAAGCAAAGTTTGAGTTTCATTGGATTGCCATATCCACTCAACGCCATGCTCTGCACCGTAGTCAATCAATGAATGTTTTTAATGAACGTTTCAGCTCTTACTCTTACAGTCCACAGTCAATCAATAGGAACACAGATTATGAAGTAAGTTACATTTTCTTATTTATATTTTGTATTTTGTATCATATATACTATATCACTCTCTTAATCAATAGATGACCAGCGTGGTCAAATGATACATTCAAAAGGTTTTTTTGGTTTTTATTTATTCAAACTTCAATCAACTCCACTTCTCAATTGTCACATTCAATATATATTTTTCTATCAAATCATCTTTTTTGTTAAACAAAATGGATGTTTTAAACTGTTTCTTTGATGAAATGTGCTTGCTCATCGTCTTCTTCATCTTCTTCTTCTGCTTCTTCTTCTTCTTCTTCTTCTTTGCCTTCTACTTCGTCTTCATCAGCTTAGAGCTGCAAAAGGGAAAATTGGCCGAAGATGTCGTCTCTTCTAATCATCCTCATTATCCTACTTGTTCACGTTGTTTTTCAACTTGTTCATATTATAATTTGATAATCGAAGACGTTTCTTTCTTTTACACCATGAACGTTTGGCGTTTTTTTTTTCTTCAACAAAATTTCCACTTCTCTCCATACTTCGGCCATTTGAGAGCTCCATTTCGAAAATTTGTTTTCCTTTTACATTCATCGCCTCTTCATCCTTTGCTTATGAAAGGAATTTCTTTCAACTTTTCAACAATTTAGCTTTTTTTTTGTATTGAAAAATTATTCTCTCATCATCATCATCTTTCAACGGTTTCAAAGATACAAATCTCCGGTTTGAGCGTTGACCTGAAATCTCCAAACTGTCTTCCAAGGTTGATTGGCTGACTGATCATTGCCTTTTCTGACTCTTCTAACTTTTACGTGTTCATTCAACAGTTCCCTCAAAACTATTTCAGTTTTCAAAACTGTTTCTCACCTTTTCCTCTTTCTTATCTCATCATATTCTCTCACTCTCTTCTTCTCTTTCATGTTTCAGTTTGTATGCTAACAGTCCTTTTCGGTATATCCAGACGAGAAAGAGGGAGAGCAAGGGAGAGAGAGAGAGAGATATAGAGAGAAACATCGCTTTCATCAGGCCAAATGTTTTTCCCCGTGATGTTAGCCTCGAATTCATCCAAAAACTCCTCTTCTTTCCAATTTATATGGCTCATTGGCTAATTGTCAACAAATCTTTCTTTTTTCTCCTTTTTTCTTCATCTTCGTCTTCGTCGTCATCTTCATCTCCTCTTCTTCTGAGATGAAGAAGTTATAAAAATGATTTGTAGAATTGTGCGGAGATGATGTGTTGAGATCTCATTCTTTAGCAATCCAAAGGTCATTGCCGAGGATAATTTGAAATTATTTTATTTTCTATCTTTAATTGTCTTTCATTCACATCATAACTTTTAGTTGAATAGGGGGAAGAGGGGGGGGGGGGGGAGATGACATGAATGTTCGTCATCTCACGCTGTTTTCACACGTAGCGATGATCATTCAGCAGTTTGAATGTCTTGTTTGCATCTCGTTTGGTAGTTTGCAATTGTTGAAAATTCTAAAAATTCATTTCTCAATACCTTGAACTGAATAATTTTCGATTAAATTTTGTTCAAAAATTTTTGCGGATATTCATAAATCATGCGAGAGATTGAAGGCGAGAGAGAAGAGAGAATACCCACTGACAAAGGACAAGTTGTTGGTGCATGCTTTGCTTTTATGCAAATTTCAAATATTTTTTTCTTCCTACTTTGACCCGAACTAAGATGCTTCAGCACACACACACATATCTATCAAGAAGTTTAATTCAATCGTCAGCGACTTCTCTTGAGCTTTTTGACTTGGTCCGTCTATCTAGATATAAGCTGAATGTATTGATGATGTAATCGGATGAGTTTGAGCCCGTTGCACGGCCTTTATGAACTTCAATGTTCCATCTGGATATGTGTATTTTGTCTTTTTCTCTATTCTCTTCAATTTCAATCGTCTTGTTCATCATCGTTTCTTGTTGAAAACGTTCTGTCAACTGAAATATCATAGGTTTTGCAATTGAATGCGAGAACATCCATCCTTCCCCATATCTCATTCTACCTCTAACCATATCATATAATTTATGCGTTTTCCATTAGCCATGTAGATTGAAGAGGTTCATCACCATCACCATCTCTCGCATCCATCCATCCATCCTCCTTCTTTTTTTTTTATATTTTATGTTTATGTTTTTGACCTCATCAAACTTTACTGCAATACACCTCGAGTTCATTTCATTTTGTGCTCTGTTCGTTTGTCAAGGAAATTCTGAAGCTTATTCGAAGCAATAGACAAACATTGGTTTCCTCACCTTTTCTTCTTCCGACGACGCATCTTCCTTTACCTATTGTCGCTTCTTAACTTTTTATTTGTGTAATCTATTTTCAATATACTATGTATATCGATTATATGTTATTGTTATAATAATATATATAAAATAATACTAATCGGTGATAATTGTGATTGAAGATGCCTGTCATCGGAACAAGATGAATTCTCCACCTCTTCTCTACCTATTCCTTCTCATTCGTTCTCTCACTCTCATTCTCTTTCTGATAGGCCTTACCAAGCCAATTCAGAAATAGATAGCAGGAAACGATATTCGTTTGTTTAACTTCTTAAAAAGGATTCATTGCACATATATATTTTTTCCAAATATTTTCATTTGAAATTGCTATTGGCTCTCGTCTTGTGCAGCTCCATCAGAATGCTTGCTGCTGCTATCTGTTTGATGATTATGAGCTCAGTTCATCAGTCGTCTTTGGGAACGCTTTTCTGCACATCTCAAATTCAATTGTTATAGTATTTTCTATTCTTTTTTTCTTCTTCTCATTTCTGCAGTAAAAGCAACTTTCACAATGTCTCATCCTTCGTTCCGTTATGGAAATATAAGGAATTGTCAGATTTTCTATCCATTTAACACATTCTGTATTTCTTCTCTATGTTTTCGACATAAGCTGTGACAAAAGACAGCTGAGCAAACTCTTTCTGAATAGAAATTGAACGAAAAAATGGATAAAGCAGGCTAACACCTAATTAGCGGAAATAAGGAATTGCTAATTGAATTTAACTTTCAAAAGCTGTGATAGTGAAAAAGCTTTGACAAGTTCACACGTTTGAAGCTTTGGAAATGAGCAAAAAAAAAAGTTAAAGTAAAAGCCAGCTGATCCTTGCTTCGTCTTCACATCTCCTTCATCATCATCATCATCAGAAGAAGAAGTTGCTGAAGAAGGAAGAGGAATGCCCGCACATGTTAGAGGAAGAAGCTCAATTGAGTCTTCACATCAGCTTGTGAAGGACATTATCTCCCTAGAGTCTAATATTTTGTGGAAAAGAAAAACTTTTTGATATCCTCATCTCTCATGTGCAAAAGTGTATTTTTGAACTTCTGAATTGTTTGAAAATGTTTTTTTTTTGTTCTTCTCTTTCTCTCTCTCTTACTCTCTCGTTACTCTCTCACTAAATGCAATTAGCCATGAGTATCTATCTATCTCTCTTATATGGAATTAAATGAATAATTAATTTCTTTCGTTTACAAATAGAATAGCTATTTCATTGATCTGATTGCTTTTCATTTCTTTCCGTTCAAATGAAACTCATTGAATATCCTTTGATGTTGACTGTCTGACAATGAGTCGGCAGCTTATTGCTGTTCCAAAGTTCCTTAAGCTGATTTTGGTCAATTCACAAAGGCGGAAGCAACTGCCGGATGAAGTTGTCAACCCAAATTTGTCATTCATACTCGTTTGGTGAAGAAAATTCAAATCTGAACAGAAAAAATGTATATGAAAACGTCTCTCAAATGTTCTTCCTCATCTTCCACATCAACTTCTACTTCTACTCTTTCACCGCGTCTTCGTCAGCTTCATATTTGATATATCAATTTCATAAATAAAAATCTGTATTTGAACATGTTTAATTGATTCTGCTGTTATCAGTTCATTGTTCAATTTTGTATTTATTCAAATATTATTATTTGAAAGGCCCCCATCTCAAAATAATCTTTCCTTTACTTATTTATTCTGTTTGAATTCCTCTTTTTGCGCCTCTTTTTTGTTTCGTTTCAAATTTGTTAGCGTCCTTTTAACTAATTTGCATAGGCGCTTGTTACTTCACGTATATTCCCACGTAGCTTAGAAGCGTCCATGCTCATGACTTACAGTCACTTTCATTGTTTTGAGCTGACACACACACTGAGTGGTCGGTTATATCTCTCAGCACTCACGTAACGACCTCAAATGAGAAAAAACTTTTCATTTTTATATTTCCATATCAAACATACAGTTTTGTTCTTTTTTATTAATTAATTCAATTGAATTGTATTATTTACAGGTTTCTCCTAACGGGTAAACAATGGGGGTCACAGACCGGCCTCTGAAAATTCCGGAAAATCCGAGGCCGGCTGCACCAGTTCGAAGCTTCAACTCATTCCTTCGGGCATTGCTATCAACATTTCTTGTAAGTTTACACACATTTACCTTCTATAGAAACATGTTGATTGACTACGGTGCTTTTTCATTATTTTTTTCGTCTTCTATTTTTTGAGAACAAGTTGATGTTTTGTCAGCTGCATAGGTTGTCATTTCATGTAAGAGTTAATTGAGTTCTGCATGGATGTAATAAATAACATGGTTTACCATACTATTCTCTCATCTTCACATTCTTTCTCTGTTTTTTTTCATCATTGCCGGTATCTTACCATCTCTCTCTCTCTCTCTATCTCTATCTCTCTCTCTCTCTTTCTTTAGTACTTCCTCTTTCTTTAATGTTACTTCTTCATCTTCTTCATTTCTTATACTCTCTTTGAAATTACCTTGATCATGTTAACTATCTCGTTATTTCTTTTGCGCTCAACGCAATCATCTTAATCACTTGCTAAGAATCTTATTTTTCTTCTAATATGCTCATCTCTCAGTTTTGGTCATTTCCTTTTCTCACTTGTTAGCCAATAGTTAGCAGTTTGACCTCTCCATTCTTTGACTATCCTTCTCTTTTCCTTCTTCTAGGGGGTGGCTCGAAGATCTGAGGTTGACGATCTGTCAAGTACGTCAGGGTTCTTTATTCATTTCTTCACACTCTCCACTGTTCGCATTTTTGTCCTTTTTTTATATTCCTTTCCTTCTCTTCAATTATATATATCTATATATGTATATACATTTATATACATTTACGTTTTTTTCAATTTAATATAGACCAATTGAAGATTGAGTTACATTCTGATACTCATTCTTCTGGTTGGCGTAAAGTTCAGTTGTCATTGACTCTCAAAGTACATCGTCATTTTCATATTTTGTTTGAAAATAAGATGTTGAAAGAAGATTTTCATCTGAATATTAACTTCATTTTGATTCTATATGTTCATTAGGATGGCTACAAACTTGATATCTATTAACTAGTAATAAGATGTTGTGAAGCTTTTTTTAAAATTGAATGCTATTAAGCAGCACCTCACATTGACCTGATTCTTAATCGTTCATGTTCATACTCTCTCTCTGTCTCGCAATTTCTCTTATTTTAACATCTCATCCTGTTATTATTATTGTTCATAGAATGAGAGAAAAGAGAATTGATAGTTTTTGAAGAAATGAATGTCCTTATGTAGATTCATCTTCTGATCATCTGTCATCTATTATTATTCATTCTATTTAATGTAAAACATAAAGATGACCACTGCATTTCTCCCGTTCTTCCAATTCTCACCCCCCCCCCTTCTTCTGTTTTTTGTGTTCCATGCTATGATCGCGCATTTCGTTTTCATATTACATCTCATATACATCCATATATGCATTATAGTATTAACATTATGAGATATATTGTTTCATTTACTTATTATTCTTTATTATTTAGGCATTTGTACTTGCCTGGCGTATTTTATTTTTCACAAAACGACGAAGTGTAGACGAGAAAGACGAAGAAGATATAGAGGTAATGCTTTAACTATTCAATTAGAACACATTGAGACATTCATCTTCTATCCTTTCCATAGACAGTTCATTATACCTTAATGAACTTCTACGAAAAGAGAAAAAAAATCAATTATAATTGTTTAATTTGTGTTAATAATGTTAATGAGAACAATAGGAAAGAGGGGTAGATGGGGTGGTGAAAATAACAAAAAACTTATCCTCACCTTGGTTCTCTTTTCATTTGGCCTTGGATTGTCTCAAAAATTGTCTTTCACTATTCTCTTTTTTGTGTGTTATAAGTAGGTCTTAAAAAGACTCTGTAGTTGACTCATTTCATTCAATATGTTTCTTCTTTTTAGTTTGTAATTGCTTTTTATTATAAGATGTAAGCTTATGACTGTGAGTGAGTGCAACAGAGAGAGAGAGAGTGACACAAACGCACGGAATCATCATATCTTGTGTATCGTGTGCTTGTGTGTGCGCGCGTGTATGTGATGAGTCGAATGAAAACAAATCTTTGCAAATGTTTCGTTACTTTCTTTAATACTTTATGCAATTTTTCATTTCTCTCATATAATTAGTTGACGCAAAAGGGAACCTTATAGACACTAAGATTTACTTTTCGACAAAATTTAGCAAACACTGTCTCAAGTACTAGAGTACTGTCGGCAGCTTTTCTGTATAGATTTTTCTCCGATATCACAAAAAATTTGTGTCGGTTCGTTCATCACAAGCTTACTTTCACACAATCCTGTTTAATAATCTTTTTTTTTGTTGTATACTATATTACAAATGCTATTTGTTTCAGATGGCTTCTTCACAGCCGACGATGCCTGGTCCATCGTCAGTATTATCACTACTGACGACAGACGTACTGCCTGAAGGATCATCATCGTCGTCATCATCATCATCATTACCACCTGATGGAATACCATTACCACCAACACCACAACTGTTGCAACCTAGTCTACCAGCTTATTTAGATACAATTAATGAGGTAACATTTGATTTCTATATATTTACATATAGTTAGCACACATCATCCCCCTCACATACACACAACAACATGCATTCTCTCGTACTATTTGATTTCTCTTAATCATCACAAGGCACACGCATGTGATGTGATATTATTTCTTTTTTGTTTCTTTTCTTAATGATCATTTATCAAATTCTTTATTCCATTCTCTTATCATCATTACCGCCAAGAGATTTTTCATTTTTAATTTTTTCTTTTTTTGAATATTGCCCTTCGGCTATTTTAGTTGTTGGAATTATTGTTTATTCAAGCATCTCAACTTTAAAGTCATTGCAAATCTATTTTGAATCCTTACATCCAAGGTGTATTAACGTATAACCAGTCCTCTTTACTATATGTATAATATATATATACGCGTATACATATAATTAAGGCTTTTCATTAGGCTTTTCCTCAAATCTCAATCAATTTACCATATGCCTTTGCCTTGTTTGCCTACATCACATCATACCCATTCATACCTTTCTCATGCTTTTGACAGTTTGTTTACGGCTCTTCCTTAAGATCTATTGATTTTCAATTTAAATGGATATTTATAAGTACTTAATTATTAAGTAATAATCTATTATATTCATCTAAATCTTTATTATCTGGCTTGTCCTTCGTGTGCATTTGATATTCCATAAAAGGTATGACATGCATTGAGCAACCCTGACCTTTAACCAGTCGTTGCTGACCCCTTGTTGGCCTTTTTTTTTTTCTTTTTTTTTTCTTACATTAGCTTGTCTCCATCAGATGGTATACAAAAATCTATTTTTATACAATTCATAGTCTGCTGTCTTTACCTTATTCCATCTTGTTGTTTGTTTTCTGACTTCCTGTTAAGCATCTGCCATCCTCCCCCCTTTGCACGAGATGAAATTCCTTTCCTTTTAATCACCTTTTTATGTTTTAAAAGAGTTTTTTTTATATTTTCCCAACTGAGAAAATCAATAATTCTTTCTTTATTTTTATATATAATATATCTTTTTTTTTGAAGGAAGAATCAGATGATTTACGATCTGTGAGCAGTACGTCATTCACTTCACCCCGTACAGTCATTGATACAACCTTGTCCAGTAACGAACATATCGATAAGCAGTCAACATATTCTGTTTTTTCGGATTCTGATTATCGTTCACCTGAAGCTCGCAGTCCTCAACAGGTAATAGTTTATGACTCATTCACATGTATTATACAAATAATCTGCAAAAGAGGTGAGACCTGTGTAAGATGAGTGAAAATAGCCCATGTAAACGATCGAAGAAGACACTCAAATCATAAAAGGAAAGAAAGCACAACTCATAGAACAGAGACAAAAAAGTGTGAGAGAGAGGATAGAAGATGAGGAAACAGTAAGAGGGAGAGAGGAACTCAACCAGTTTACCTATCGTTCGCATCTTTACTATTTGGTGCTCAGTATGTACACAACGTGATGGCATTTCCTTTTGCGGCAAATCATTTGAAAAGCAACCTTATTCTCTCTCTCTCTCTCCCTCAACCTTTGATTGAAATATGTTTGATTTTATGCAAATTTTTATAGATTGATCGAGCAGTTGGTTCAGAATCACCTAGTGAATTAGATTATTCATCTGATTCTCAGCAAGAAATAACTGTGATTGAAGTAGCTCAAGCTGATCAAACAGTTCAACCAACCCAGGCTTCATCATCTTCAGTTGAAGCTGAAGCAGTTGACGATTTACCTTCATCCAGTAATTCAACGAATCTAGAATTTTCACATCATTTGCTACAAGAATTAACAAAATTAGGAAAAGAGCAACAGGTTTGTAAAATGAATGTTAATTATACGTCCCTCATTCACTCTCTCTCTCTCTCTGTGTCTTTTCTCTTCACTAACGTGTTGATCATTCTATTCTCTCCCACATATACTATATATCTTACGATATGCAATCAACACACACATTTTTCAGTTACGATCTTTAATTGAAGACTCAAGTATTTCTTCATCGTCATCTTCGTCTGAAAGAAGTATTATTTCACAAGTTGCAAAAGAGATGGCCGCTGAACAATCACGTCTATTGGCCGGAAATTTGAATGTGAGTGCTCTTTTTACACTTTTTTTCTATATTTCAAATACATTTCAACAAAGCTTTAACTATACATGATTCATATGCTAATTTCATTTTGAATACCTGTATCTGATCGTTTTCACACCTTTTTCAATCTTTTTTCTCATCTTCTTCTTCTTCTTCTTCCTCCTCTTTTGGATAAGATTTGTTAAATAATATAATATACAACGAATACCTGCATGCTGAAGAGATTGTGACGATGATTATGCTGATGTTCAACGTGTTAGATGACTCATCTCTTCATCAGCATTTAACCTCTGCTTTTCATTTTTCTTTTTTTTTGTTTAGTATTCACATACACTCTTTCTTTCCCATACTCTCATACCTTTCTCTCTATCTCTCTCTCTATACATTTTCTCAACAATTTATTGTCGTTTATCAACCAATAGAGACTAATAGAGTTAACCAACATTCAAAAACTATTCTTTACTATATTCTCAATAGATACATAGATATATACATATATATTATAATAATAATAATATAAAACTATTTAATATACTTATTTAAATGAAATATTTATAGATGGATGCTGATAGAGATCAAGATGAAGAAATTGTTTACAACGAGGAACGTAGAAAGACAGTCACTATGTGAGTCTGCACCATTTTTCTTTAAAATTTTCAACTTTTATATCTCCGTCCATCATCAAAACTGTTTCCATTTCTTGACGATCATATAATGACTTTCATATCTCTATTTCTCCTCATTTCATATACTATCTATTAACATTCATTTCATTTATGTTCAAAACTCATTCCTTGAGGTATCTGCTGTTGGCCTTCGACAAAGGTATCTCTTAATTGGTTCCTCTCACTCTATACTGCATTCTCTCACATTCTGTACCTCTTTTTCTGAAAATTATCTCCTCTTCTCACAGATTCATTTCGTTTTCTCTCCAAAATTCTTTCGCCCTTTTTTATCTGACTATTTAGGTTTTCCTCTGTTCCCAATCTATTATGCAAATTATTCTCTCTCTCTCTCTTTCTCTTACCTCGCAATTCTCTCTCTATAACCCTCTTACCTTTTCTCTCTCTCTTCCTTTCTCACTTATTCTGAGAATGTTGTCAATCTCAACCATCTCCTCTTCCGTGAATTATGATAATACAAGACACTGTCTACAATAATATTTGTTTTAAAATCATTTCAACCATCATCTTTTCCTCTTTTTTTGTCGATTTCTCATTCTATTCCTCAATTCAGGCTATCATATCATTGAGCAATGTTTCCTTAAACATCCCACATTTTTTGATCATTCAATCATCTTAATATGTTTGATTTTCCTCTTTGTAATCCATTCAGCATGAATACGATTTGTCCACTCAACCATATAAGGTGTTGATAGCATTCCATTCGATATAGAAAGCTTTGCTTATCGATTTCCTATCTATATTTCCTATCAAGAAATGCAAGCAAAGAAACAAATTTTATTTTTTTTTTGCCTGCTAGATTCCGTTGCTCAATTATTTTCAATTTAAAATTGTTTAGGGACGACGACATCTCACTCAATTCCGTATCCATAAACTTAGACGCTACAAAGGATTCTATTCTAAATCAGTCTATAACATCTAATCCTATGGACGAAACATCAATTGTAATGGAATCAACAGCGTAAGTATATCTTATATTCATATAGTTAACTAAGTATAAGTTATATATAACTTTCTGTATATCCTATCCCACCTCTCCTCCATTTCAATCATTCACCTTTTTGAAACAAAAAAAAACAAAACACAAATAGATTTACTAAATGATTGAATGTATGAGTAGGTTATTAATCTTTCAATAATTTCTCATCTATTAACTATAATAATATATTATATAATACTATAATATATAATCTAACCCTCTTGCAAATCTCCCCCCGCTGCGTCGAAATCACGTTTAATATATCCATCCATAGGTATATCATCTTTCTTGGAATTCTTAAAATTCTTCTGGTTAATAATGCTAGCAACCTATCAAGATTTTTTTTGTTTACAATTACTCAATAGCTTTTCGTTCACCGTACATCAATCTTTTGCACATGCTCTGTACTTAATGCGTTCCTTAACAAATTTTATGCTGTGTGATTCATTCGTTTTCATACAAAATTCAAAATCGCCTTTGTCTGCTTTCACTCAGTTTGACATCTTTCAAGGTCTTTATCCTCTTACCTGTCTAGCGTTCTTCTTTTCCTTTTTTTCTCCTTTAAACTCTTTTCATCCCTACGAACGTCTCATGTCCCATCCGATTACACTTTTCTAATATTTTATACTACAATTTATTTTTTATTCCTTTTTTTTTCAGAAGATCCGAAAGGCCATCTGAACGACCGCCTTCTCCTCCTTACGATTTACCTCCGCCTCCAGTTGATTTAAAGGTATTTCTGATTCAGCAACCTAAAAAAACAGAATCTGTTTACTTTTAAAGAGTTCTCGCAAAGAGTATTCCTTGCCTCCTCTTCCATTACCACCACCACCTCCTCCTCCACCATCTCTTCCATTGAAGGATTTAAGAAGCCCAATACGTCCGGCTCCACCTCCACCTTCTATTTTACATCCAACACCTTTAATAGCTAAAGCTAAAGAAGTAAGCTCATTTGTTTCTTCTAATATTATATAAGAATTTTCAGTTGCAACAGCTTCCCTTCACAATTCCAACTGGTCCTCCACCGCCACCACCTCCACCACCGCCAGCGTCATACTCAGATTCTTATAAATCTGATCGCTCAAGAATTTCATCAGTTTACGATCGTTCAGGTATTTGAATTTAAAATATTTTAATCTTCTTTCTCTTGTTCATCGTGTTCATTTGCTTGAACAATCGTGAAGAATACAAAAGTTATGTTCATTTTGTATTCGTTGACTTCTTAGTAAAGTTGACCGAATGGTTCAACTGAACCTGTATAGAATTTCTGTCAACACAGAGATATTTGGAGGACAATTATTCTATTTAACAACATCTTTTCATTACTATTTATATAATATTATAATTATCTTTTTTTTTCGGTTTCTCCTTAGTCGCCTAAAGGTGTGTATGGCTTATCCTTATACGTCTTTTACATTTTTAAAATTGCAAATCTTTTGGCATTTTTGTAGTTCATTAGAATAGATAGAGATCGAGAGAGAGAGAGAGAGAGAGAGAGAGAGAGAGAGAGAGAGAGAGAGAAAGAGAGAGGGAGGAAGATAGAGAGAAGGTGTGTGAGAGAGATTTTTGGTTTCAATTCTTACTCTCTTCACCGCTTATTCATCCGCTCAAAATCAAATATCTGCAATCCTCTCAATTGGACATTTTCTCTCTTACTTTCTCTTTTATTTTCTCAGTTAAGCCTTCTAACTACCTTCTTCAACTATCTCATATTTCCATTCTCTTTATATTATTCTGTTGATCTCGTCATATCTCTCATTTCTCTTTACCTCCTTCAATTTATTCTTTATTCTCTTCATCAGTCTCTACTCTCTTACCTTACTAACTGATTTGGATTCTGTTTGTTTGTTAGCTTGACGGCTTGGCGATGACCATTCGAATGATCAAAGCTCTGTCAGAGAGGTTAGAGATAGAAACGAATAGAGGATTAGCTACCTTGGCTACCAGCCTTATTCCATTTTTCTATTCTTTCCCCCATTTTCAATTGAATGCCTTTTAAAATGTAATTTCTTGCAACATTTTTTAAAGTGTGAATCTCTTCAAAAGTGTAAAAGGAGCTCAGTGCATGGAACACTCTCCCTCTCAAGATTTTTCATTATTAACTGCAAGAGAAAGAGGTTGATTCAAATGCCAAATGTGTCTTTTGAAATGTTCCGAGTCAAAGAAGACATATATTCTCTATAATAACTGAGCTTCCCTTAAATCTTACTTTCTCCCTCTCTTTATTTCTTCCTTTCTTTATCTCCCTTCATAATTCCCTCTCTAAGTCGTTTTATGACGAATTTTCATTTCAATAGAGACTATTGGAATCATTTGGAATTGTTGTTCATAAGAAGAAAAATAGTCGGAGGAACAAAAGAAACCGTTTATAAGCATTGCCGATGATGGCCAAGTTCTGAACTATCCAAGAACAGACAAGGGTCTACCTTATGCTTCAAATGGGCTTGTACAGTTGCAAAAGAAGTGAGAAAAAGAATGAAAGATGAAAGAGAAAACACGTTTAACGGCAAGCCACAGCCAGTTCATGATGTGTATTTGGTCGTTTCTACAACTATTTTCTAGCATAATCATCTTTCTTCATCATTTCTCGCATAAAATGGACATTGCGTACCTCTCATTAGCCATGTGATGGTGATGGGAAGGCAAATTGGGGAAAAAAAAACTTTTTTTCTCATCCTACTAACTTCCTCATTTCTATCATCTCATACTGATAAGCTTCGAATCTGAATCTCATTCTCTATTTTTGATTAGAAAATTGAAAAATTTTCATATTATTTTTGTTGTTTTTGTTTTGTTTACATGATGAGAGACCATTTCGATTTTCGAAAAATCGGAAATCATTCAGACTCGAAGCCAGTAATGTTCTAACTGAAAAGAATTATTTCACTTCACTTGTCATAGTCGTTTCTAATCGTTTTCGATGATTTTTTTTTTCTTCAAGTACCTTTTGTCAATTGATGATTCTATTTCGATTGAAAATAGACATTTCAAACTTAGCCCTAAGACCTCTCTTAACTTTTCGCTTCTATTTCATCGTTATATAATACATATATAAATATATATATTATATATATCTATAGCATCATATCCATTGACTATGACAGTTTCTCATCCGATGGTCATTAACGACAGTCGAGCAGGTATGAAGATTAATCCACTTGATGTGTTTTAAGCTTCTCACACTATCATAACTAATCGATTAAGTTTCAACTATACCATATAGTAAAATATATGAAATACGTCTTACTATTGGAATAATTCACTATTTATTTCCCCATACTTGACTAATCGTGAGCTCTTCAGCATTAACCCTGTGAAGCAGTTCTCCAGCTTCATGCTTGATTGATAATCACTTTTTTTTTCTTCTCCACACTCTCTCTCTCGCTCTCTTTTTTCTTCCTACAAGAAAAAAAATTATATTTGAAAAGAGTTGTCTGAAGATAGTTTGAAGGGTAACAATTGGCAAACAGTCAAAATAAACAGAATTTTTCATGTCATAGAATGTATTGAAAGGGAAAGAGATTGAGAGAAAACGAGAGAAATACATTGCTTGAATCTTGAGCTACACACTCTCACACATGTATAAGCTTGTGCTTCTCCTCCTTCTTCTTAGTCTTTCAATTTTTCCTCCTCTTCGGGATCGGAAGACATAAGAAGAAGTGGATGCAGACAGGTAGAAGACACAGAATCAGATGATTCATCTCGTTTTCTTCTCTCTGTGTTTATCGGTGTTGTTGCATTTTTCATCAAGTTTTCAATTAATTCAATTAAACGATTTAAAAGATGAACACATAAAATTCTTAAATATTGTCAGCTAATATTTATGTTCAGCAGCACAGCTTTTCAGTTTTATAATAATCCCAGAGCTATATGATACTTATGTATTTTCAGATCAAGGCATGAGCTCACCACCCAACGAACCTCCTCCACCACCACCTCAGCCATTGAATACGACAACTAAGGTACGTATTGAATTTTTTTGGGGTTTTAATTAACAGATACTCAATATATCCCCTCCATCTCCCCCTCCTTCAATTTGCTACTTCAATAATAATAACCATACCGACTGTTTTGGTAGCATGTAGCTTTTAGTCAACAGCATGACCTATTCGATCAGCTGTCTCTTGGCCACATAAGGTTAAATGCGGATAAAAGCATTGACCGGTCACACGGTCCCATCTGCAGCTGGTTTTACCTTTCGACTCGTTCAACTGACTAACTGGCAAGAATTAACGTTCATCACATAGTTTCAAATGTTTTATGATGAGAATGTCCTTGCCTAGGATGTAAGCCGTTGAATAGAGGAGAAAGAAAAACAATGTCACTGTGGAGGAAAACTCCTAACCGGACATATCGTAGAAAGTTATGACTTGAATCATCTTCCTAAAGTATAAACTTCTGGTTTTGTGCTTCTTTGAAAAAAGGAATTGAAAAACAAAGTTATTTTATACTTCTGTTGTTTCATATCTTCTCTCAAAATGATTCTGCGCTTCTGTGTACATAATTGGTATAAAGCTCAACCTGCGATAATTGAGAGATGCATTGAAGTAGATATAAGCTTGAGAGAATGCTAGACAATATTAAAAAGGAAATAGAGCAACAACAGAAAAGACGGAAGGTTCAGAGCTTTTCATTCTTTTCTTTTTCTCTTTCGTTCTCTTGCATTCTCTTCATTCATCTCTCTCTTTATCTCTCTTTCTCTCCCTTTCTCTTATGATCTCCAGCAAGGTTTACTCTCAAATTGTGCTGCTGTTTCACATCGTTTCTCTTTCTACCTCACCTCTAACGACCTTCAGTGGGAACTAAGAAGACGGAATGGTATGAGTATTGAGCGAATGAGTGAGACAATCTCTCCTATAGCTACCTGTCCACATCTTGTCTATCTTTCATCGGATCTTCTTCTATTTCTGTCTAGCCGTCTATTTCTTTGCCTTTATCTATTCTGGGCTCTCCTATTCATTTTCAGTACCTCCCTCTATTTAGTATTTGGCTATAAACAGAATGTTAGACGGTATTCTGTTCATCAAAACCTTTCTCCCTCATATTACCATTTTCTTCATTTCCATAAACTGTATGTCTGACAAACATAACTCTATAATAAGAAAATTATTTTTGAATTGTCATTTTTATCATGTTGAATGTATGTGATCATGCTATGCTTCACACTGCTCACTATTCACAACATGTTGCTCCTCTCTTTCATTTTTCTTTTTTTTTATATTTCAATTCCTCTCTCTCTCTATATATCTATATTCTTCTCTCTCTCTCTTCATGTCTCTTTACAGGAAATATACATATTGTAATAAGATTATTATTATTATTATTTGGATATTATATGTATATAGAGATATATCCGTATATTTATTCTTTAACCATAGAATAGCCTACCGGACGACCAGTTAACCGGACCGGTTGGTGTCGAATGTGAAGGACACCTTCTGTATTGAGTTTGTTGTGCATGTATGACCATTTATGACCTGGGACCAGATAAGCCAAGGTTAATGAGACCTAAACTCAAATATCAAAATATTGATTACTAGCCAGATGATCAATATGTATGTTTGAATGAAAATATAATTCATTTTCACGCATATTTGAGATTGTTTTCATTTGATCATTACATTCCATTGATATTTCTAATCGTTTTCTTCATAATTCATAAACCTTCGATGATCATGGACAACACCTCATCATCATCCTGACGTCATATCTAGAATGTTATTTGCGTACAAGAGAAAGACGAGGTTGATCCTTTTTTTGCCGAAGTAATGACGTTGCGACTGTCTTTCATTTTTACTTTTCCACTATTTCTTTAAATCTTTTTTTTCTTCATCTTCCATCACTCAGCAATCACCAGATGATTGCTTTCTGTCTTTCTTTCTCATTTTTTGTTTTTACTGTTCACGTACACAAGCAACAGTAAGATGTTCAACATCTACCCTGTTCTTCTGATGACAGGTGTTCTGCTTTCAATTTCTTTTCCTCTCCATTTCCATGCAGCTTTTTTCATTATTATATTAAAGATTCAATCTTCAAATAACCTTGAATGTTTTGTTGTTCAACTCACCTTCTATTGATTGATTTGACAACTATGTACTCACAGCTTCTTACCTGATGATGTACAATAAGATATACAGATGATGAAGAAGATGGTGAAGAAGAAGAAGCCTCTTGACGTCAAGTTTCGTCTTCTTCTAACTTAGCTTTATATGAGCTTACCATCTGTATTTGCTATTATATATTCATTGGAACTTTTTCGAGTCTATGAACTATCATCTCACCCAAACCGTGTACGTTCCATAGAAACTATGACCAACATGACAATCCCTCAAGCGATGGTGTGTATTAGGTTATCAAAAAATTATTAATAATTCTTATTGTTGGTCATATTTATAAACACATGTAGACAATTTGATAATTTAGAGAAAAACGGAAGAAATTTATTTTTTTCCTCATTCATCTACAATACGTAATGATGAATAATGTGTTCTAACTATATAATATAAATATATTATACATATTTCCATATATATATATATATATATAGAGAGAGAGAGAGAGAGAAAGAGAGAGAGAGATGTATATAGTGTATAGTATACATCTATAAGGCATTTATTATGAAAGAAAATTTTTCGTTTAAAAGATTTCTTATCATTGGCAATCACATGTGAGAGCTTTGAGCTATGCTTTGTTGCTATTGAAGGAAATTATTATCTTTGGACACATATGCATCATTATGATAATTCCTTGTGATATTTGAATATTATTTTAATCAATCACTCATTTCATCTTCTTCTTAACGTCTTCTATTTCTTCTTTTGATTTCTTTTTTTTTTGACTTCTTCCACAACTTCTCTCATTGTTTAAACCTTTTTCATGACTAACAAAGGTTTAAGCCGTTTCAAAACTGGCTCTCCCGTACAATAAGATACACGAAAAGCTTTCAGCTCTACAGCTGCTTGTTGTAGACAAAGAAGTTGAAGCTGTCATCAGCTAATTCATGTTCATAACATGTTTCTATGAATTAATTAAGTTTTTTAATCGAACTAAATCTTTAATCGAGTAGATTTGATTCGAAATAACAACATTGTCATCAATCCTCAATAGATTTGATGAAAGAAACAGGCTGTTTCATACTATTTCACATAGAAAAATTGTGCATGCAAGGTCTTTGAATAGTGAACGAGGTGTGTCTGCTGTGCCTGTAGATGTGTATGTGTGTGTGTGTGTGCGTGTGTGTGTATGTGTATGTGAGCTTTTAGGATTGCTTACATAGAAGAAAGAGAGAAAATAGGTAGATAGAAGGGAAAAAAGATACGCATATATGACTCAAACGCAAAGAGAGATAGAAAGAGAAAACGAAAAGAGGGAGGGAAAAATGCGAATTCTTATGTTCGGAGTTGTTCAATTCATCTTCGACACAGATATTGACTATGAGATTCTATGATATGTGTATATATTATATATATATTATAGATATACATATATATATAACTATACTATATATTATAATCAATATAATATGATTACTCTCATATTTTTTTGATATTCACGTGGGTGTAGCTGACCAACATCATCTTTCTAATCAAGCTTTATCAGCTGTTTACTATTTAATTACTTTTTCAATCACAATAACTTTCTTCTAAGAGAAATATCTTATATTCTATATATAAGTTATATATATTTTAATATATTAATCTCATCTATACACCTTAACTAGGTTTTTTTATGATTTTTTCAATAGAAAATTTTTATTTGAATAATCATAATCAGCAGTTTGATGGTTTGTTTGAAACGGCTTGTCTATCTCAATGCCATTCAAGCTGAATAACTATTTGCTATTGTTTGAAGAAAGTTTCAATTTGAAAAAAAAAAGTTTTCATTTCGAAATGCTTGATTAAAACCTAAGACTGATAATGAAGAGACATAAACTTTCGCCCAAAATATCGTAAAAGTTCTCGTTTGCTTTGTGTCCACTTCATATGACTGTTATATAGGTTATTACTTACAAGATCTCTTTGATGTCTATCCAGAACTGTCTTTCCGTCCACTCACACAACCCCCTTACTCTCTTTCCCTTCATTATTTTCTCTTTGACATACAGCTTTTATTTTATTTGTAAAAAACAATTTATGTGTTGTTTCTTTCAGTCCGGCTTCTCATCACGCGAAGATCTTCTATCTGAGAACGCGGCTCCATCTCGATCAACTATACGTGAGATTCCTGTACAGCGAGCACCATCGGCAGTTCCTTCGCAGTCGACCGTATTAGATTACAGAATGCCTTCTAGCTATGCACCTCCAGCAAATAATGATGGCGTATGATATTATATTTATTATTTATTCTATATATTATTTAATTTAAGGATGAATATTATCGGCGTGAGGTTATATCGCGCACTATCATAACAAGAAGCACAGAAGCATTATCACAACCACCATTAGGACGATCATCACCTATTGAACGATACATCACATATCCCGATCCAATGACTCGTGAAGAGAGGACTGTAGATTATAAAGTTACATATCATCGAGACATAGAAGAAGAAGAACGTCGATTACGAGAAGAACAAGAAAAACGACGAGTTGACGAGCATGAACGTAGACGACGTGAAGAAGAGACTAGACGTCAATGGGAACTTAAAGAACAAGAGGTATGTGTCTTTTCCTTTTACATCTTATTCTATCTTCCCGCTCCTACTGAAACTGTAAAATGGATCTTGTTATTTAATTTTGTTGTCAAATAATCGACAAGTGATGACTGAAAGATCATTCTGTATTTTCTTTCACAGATTGAGTCATAACCTTTCGTCCTTTGCATAGATCCTTCTATTGATTCGAGTTTTGATAAACTATTGTGGCGAGACAGCTGACTATTACTTTTCCCCTTTCTTTCTTCTTAACTTAATATATTAATATTACTTTTTTTTCAGCTTCTTGATCGACTACGACGTGATCGTGAACACAAAGAACGTGAATTCGAACGAAACATCACCGAACGTGAAAGAGCCGAAAAAGATAGAATCGAGAAAGATCGTCTCGAACGTGAAAGGCTAGAAATGCTTCGCCGTGCTGACTGGGAGCGCATGGAGAATGAACGTCGCGGAATTGAAGAATCAGAACTAGCTCGTAAACGGGCTATAGAGAAAGAACGACTAGAACGCGAAAGGTGTGTTACTTTTCAGAAGACGTACAGAACTGTTGCATTCAATTCATAATTTTTTTTTCTTCCTTTACATCATTCTGAACCATTCATGTTACAGACTGGAAGAAGAAAGACGTGAAAGAGAACGCTTAGAGCGTGAAAGAGAACGTCTCGAGAGGGAAAGACTCGAAGCTGAGAGACGCGAAGCAGAACGTCAGGAGAAAATAAGAATCGAACGGTAAGATTCAATTCTAATACTGTTTTCCAATTTCCGAATATTGCAGTGAACGTATTGAGCGTGAGCGCATTGAAATCGAGAGAATCGAGAAAATCAAACGCGAACGAATTGAACGTGAACGCCGTGAGAAGGAAAAGCAACGTGAAGAAGAGGATAGACTTCGACGTGAACGAGAAGAGCTTGAAAGGTACTTTTTCATCTTTCATTATTCAAAGATAACTTAATCATTCAGAATCGAAAGAGAACGTCGTCAATTGGAAATTGAAGAGCGGGAGCTCGTCGAAAAAGCTCGTCGAGAAGCTGAAGACCGTGAACGTGAACGTTTAGAAGATGAAGCTCGAGAAGCACGTAGACGTGAAGAAGAACGACGCGAGGCTGAATTACTTGCTGACATTCAACGTCAAGCCGAAGAACGTGAACGTCTCAGAAGACATCAAGAAAGAGAAGAACAAGAACGACTTGATCGTATTCGTCGTGAGCAACAACGAATTGAGCAAGAACGTGCTGATGCTGATAGACGGGAACGTGAGAGACTCGAAGAAGAACGACGAGAGAAGGAACTCTTGGAGGCTCAAAAACGTGCTAGGGATCAAAGGTATTTTGTTCATGTTCTTGCTTTCTCATTGAAAGTTTTTCAGAGAACAAGAACGTTTGGACGATATCGAGAGAGAGCGAGCAAGACAAGAGGAAGAACGCAAAGAGCGTGAAAGACGTGAAGCTGAACGTCGAGCTGCCATTGAACGTGAAAGGAAGCGTCGACAAGATGAAGAAGACGAACGTCTCCGTGTTGTTGAACTCCAAAGACTTGCTGCTGCTCGTGATGCTCAGAGACGAGCTGATATCGACCGTGACCGTGAACGAGAAGAACTCGATAGGTGTGATTGACATAAAAAATTTTTTAATCAAGAAATTATTTCAGAGAAGCCAGAAAAGTTTCCGAAATGGAGCGTTTAGAGAAAGAGAGACGCGATAGAGAAAGGTAAAAATATGAAAATTATTAAAATAATTGAGAAAATGGATTCTGTTTCAAACATATTATATTTCCTTTTAGAGCTGAAGAGGAACGAAGCTTGGCCGATTTACGCGACAAGGAACGAAGAAACCAAGAAATTCGTGACCGTGAGCGTCTGGAAGCTGCTGAACGTGAAGCTGCACGTCGATTGGTATTTTAATATTTTCGTGTTTTCATTGTTAATATTCATTAATTAAGGACGATCGCCGTTCTCGTGATAAGCTTGATCATTTAGTTCGTGAAAGAACTGAGAAAGAACGTTTCGAAATTGAAAAGCGTCGCTTACTCTCTGAGAAAGAAGCCATGAATAAGAAGAGATATGACTTGACTTCTCCTGAAACATTAGCAAAGCTTACTCGTCCTCCATACTTTTCACGTGACAACTTGAATACTGAAGTTACAACTAAAGTTGAACGTCAAGTTATTGAAAGAGTTGACCGAAACGTTTGGGTTGATGACTACCGTTATCCAGCATCTCACAATGCTATTCAATACTCATTGGATAGCACTAATGAAGATAATGCTCGTGATAGACTATACAATCCAAATGACTTAGGACGTAATGGATCTACAAGGTAATTCATTATAGACTTGAAAGCATACTCATCATCACGTTCACATAGAACTAGCCGTTATCGCGATCGTGCACGTATGGAAAAAGCTCGCCGTGACTTCATTACTGGAGCCCCGGATTCGACTGGTATGGAAGTCTAAGAGTCTTCTTCTATTTTTTATTTTAAAAAATTCATTATACATTACATTTTGTATGGTTTTGACACAAAAACACTCGCATATTAGTATAATCATACTAATTGTTAGTTGTTGGAGTTTGTTTCGTTTTCATTTTCATTTCGTTTTAAGCAAACTCTTACCCCCTTTCTCATTTACGTCAAACATCACGCAAAACGACTGCTAGCACATGCTGTGTGTGTGAATTTACAGAATTACTTTGCTTTAGTTTTTAAACAACAACAACAACAACAATCACCTAATTCGGTTACGTTTTACAATTACGTTTATCATCGGTTACGTTCCTACTACAAGTCGGCTTTATCATATCTTCCCACCCCCGAACCTCTTTTTTCTTTTATTCCATACCCGCAAAAGCACTTTCCAAGCTTTTTCATTTGAATAGGTTTTTTCAAACAATTAATTGGAAAATAGATATAACGCTTCAAATTACACACTCGCTACCTTTAGTGAGCTTAGACTTCATGTATAGACTGATATACCTTCTAGTATTGGGCAGTAGTAGATGAAACACTTCCAAATGAGAGAAATGAATTCATTTCTTCTTTAATTTCATACAATATGTATATATCAACTCTCATTTAGAAGTAGTTTCTTTATGTTATTCACATTTCTTTACAAAAACATCCTTCAATGGCTAATGCTGATCTGACTAAGCTAAACCGATGACATTCAAAACACATTTCGGATGACAAATCAAACAAAAACCTTTAGGATATTCACTTTATGCACTTAATATATTAAAAGATAACGCTGTATATCCTTCTTCTTCTTCTTCTACTTCAATAGCTTTTCCTCCCTCGCTAAGAAGTTACAGCTTTATCTTTTAATTTCACTGCTTTGCATGATAAACATATAGTATCTATGTGTTATTCCTCATTAACAGTTAATCCCAATGGTCTTCTTTCGGTTTTTTTCTGTTTTTTACATTTACATATTGGCATCTCAAACAACATATCAAGAAGTTCTGTTTGATCAGAAATGCTTTTTATAGAAATTAATGAAAATAAGCTCTCTGTCACTCTCTCTCTCTCGCTCTCACACACTCTTGATCAATCTCTCACTCAATCCATCTCATCAACCATCTTACTGTCTCAACCGTGTTTTCGATTTCATAAAGTTCAATCACAAAATTCAACAGAAAGCTTATTTTAATTAATTCATATGTATATACATGTGTTTATATGTGTGTAGTGTAGTGTGTGTGTGTGTGTGTGTGACATAATGGATGAAACCCTAACCAGCAATGTTGCTTTCACCTTGTCCTTTCCTATCCCTCGCAAGCTGCTCAGTTCTTTTTTTTATTTTTCTTCTTCAAAAATCATTTTTCTTTCCATTTGAAGAGAGAAAAAGGAAATTCTTTTACATTTTGTATGATTGAGCTAAATGAATATTCATAGTTTGCATCACATACTTTCGGTGTGTTTATTATTATCATTTATATATACTTTCATATCCGGAATCATTGTGATAATTATCTAACAAAGAGATGAAGAAAAACATTTGTATATTATATTGATTATCTCTTCTTATAACCTTATATAGTCATTCTTCAATTGATATATACCAAAGGGGGTTGGTTATGAGGATTTCATAGATCCATTGTCACACACATCACCGACACTCCACATCTCTAAATCACAGAGAAATGAGAAGAAAAATTATATTTGTGATATGGCCGGCTTGCAGCATGAACATGAATCATCCGATGATGACACCCACACAAAATTATAAAATTAAAGCAAAATAATAATAATTATCATAAAATATATATTTCAATTCAATCATAATGTAGATGGTCAATATGCTTGTGACGGTTTCAGATTTGAACGATCGTTTCTTGAGACGTTCAACTGATGACTTATCTGTCAGAAGTCGTCCTGAATACAGAGGACCACTTCTCCAAAAATTCCATGATAGTGAATTCAAATCGAAGAATGATGTGGACAATCTGCCTTACTCACGCGTTGGTCCAAGCGAATATGGAAAGGTTTGTAATTTCTTGAATGTTTTATTTGAAAACAAAAAAGTGCTTTAAAGCACGATAACAGGTGCTTGATCTCTTAGGAATTAACGCTTTCGCTTTATGGGGTGTAGCTTATCCAATCAAAGCTTTGGAGAGCCATACTGAAAAGCTTTCTAGCTATCAATCTTTTCAATCGTTCAGTATGACTCTCCTGAATTAGTTCTTAGCTTATACTTTCCACTTGTTGCTCATTCTCTCTTTAACGCTGTCTTTTCCTTGTACAGGAATTCGAACGTCTTCTGGAAGAAACGGAGAGAAAGTACGCCGCATACCGCATGAGAATGTCTCAGCCGAACCTCTATAGTAGATCTAGACAGTATTCTCAGAATTATGTAGAGACTGATGTTGATACTGGACGTCCTGATTTAGCTTCAACAACTCGTGAGGTAAGAGCACCTTCCCTTTCGTAGCATTTTCCTTTCCTTATACGCACTATATCGCTTTGTGTTTGCACTTGTGAATACAGACGATGATCTGTTAGTCCATTCGTTAAGTCAATGTTAGTTTTATGAAATTTCAAACAAAACTTCATGAAATCAACACAATGTCACATGCTTTCCCTTTGAAGTTTAGGATTAACATTCAACTCGAAAACAACGATCCTTAACGGCCTTTGCATGTTGCCGTATAAGGGGTGCTTGCCATCAAAACAACACATGAACAAACATAACTCTTTCTAATTTAAATATATTTTCTAGGTGGAAGAAACAAATCTTGATGAGATTCATCGTCGGTCTGGCTCTGTTGTAGATTACAATAGAATGAGCCGTAGAGACGCATCTGACCATGCTACTGGCCCAAGTGATGCTCATATTAGAAGTAGAAGTGCTGATTATCTCATGGATAGACGGTTTAACAACACTTCTATCAGCCTTCATTCATTGAAATGTTCCAGACTCCGTGAGGAAACTGAGCCACCTGAGAATCAGCTCCAGAAGGCCATGGAAGCTTCCCCAAGATCTCGCAATGTGTCCGAGCACGAACTTCGGTTCAGAAAGAGCACAGAGAAACTTACTGTTCCTGACTGGTAAGACCTGAAACCTCGAATGAGAAAATAAAGCATGAATATTCAGGTACCGCGAGAATCGCCCAACTGGCCGTCCAACTGATGTTGACTTGACTTTGCCTAGACGTCCATATGTAGATAATTATTCACAACAATACAGTCAAGGATTTAATTATACCAACGGAGGTTACTCGCAGGCCCCGGTTCAAACTCCATCTGGCCACCAAAACTTGGATATGCCCCGCGGAATGTTTGATCGCTATAAGGATGAAATAGAAGATATGAGAAGATCAAGAAGTTCACTTCACCATTTGGCTCAAGATCAGATCAACCGACAGGTAGTAGCTCTCTGAATCAGTTTGTGCAGAAGCATGTCTCGATTGAACGCTGTGACGAACTACAATTAGCTGCTTGAGTCTTTATTTGAGAACGTTCGCAGCTTCTATGCTTAACCCCTATCCTGTCAACTTTTCCCGACCTATCCTATCTCACACATGTGATTTTTACCAAAATGTATAGTGATACTCCTATGTTTACATAAAAAGCATGATTTCCTTATTTTTACGTTGCTTACCTTCTATGCAGATTTACCTATTTTCCCTTCTTACACGCATTTTTCGTTTTCGCCATCAAGCCTATCGTACAGTTCGTGAACATATGTGGTGAACGTATTCGTGAATGTACACAGGAGGAACATGACGAACAATTTTCTGTTTCAAAAAAATTTTTTTTTTAATTTCTAAGTTGGTGTTCTCTCCCAATTGTGATTTTGTTTTTGTGTACTATTGGTGATTATCATCGTGATTAATTATATACATATACATATACATAATATATATGCATAGTTAGTATAGTATCCATGTTGTGTCAAGATCTTCTTGTAAATAGTTATGTAACACCATATCTGCCTGCTTCCATCTTGTTGGGTAAGATATTTGCTCATTTACACAGATGACTCATTTGTATATTTGCCACACACGTTTTCCCTCTAATAAATGTTTCTTTTTCTTTCAAATTCTTTCCTCTTTCTGCATGATTATCTTTCCTGCTTGCTTGTTTTTCCCTTTCGCTAATTAAAATACAAATTTGTATTAAAGAACATCGTTGTGTCCTTTTCAATTAAAGTACTTCGTTATTATAGGAGCCGCTTCGTCCATCACCAAAACCCCGTCGTTCACTTTCACAAGAGGTAATGTTTGGACGTTTCTCTGTTGTTAAAAAGCCTTGTTAGAAGTTCGCGTGAAGAGAGTGAACGCTTTGATGAGCAAGTGCATCATCTAACCATATGCGCGCACCTAATTGAGTCGAAATGAAGTCGTTGGTTCGGCTCTCGTCTCAGCCATGGAAAAACAAAAAAACCTGTTGACATGCAAATTATTGAAACTCCAGCAGTTGTGGAGATGATCAAAAGTGAATGCTCTTTGTTCACGTAACATCATTGAAATAATCATAATTCGGAGGTTGTCATGCATTTCTTCTTGGAAATGTCCCTTATATAGCATGAATATTAAGTATCATCAGTTTGACTTCTATTTTATCTCAAATTTGCACCTAATCTATTCTCTTATTGCGTGTGTGTGCCTTTTCCGGAGCTACAGCTTCTAAAACAAGAAAAAAGATAAAATTTAAAGTTGAAAGGAATTTCATAAATAATTGAGAAGCGAATTGTTGAGTGAAACAAAAACACAATTCTGAGATTTTAATGACTTTCGCTCTTCTAACAATATATTCTACAGGTTATCACCTCTGTGCACTTCCATGACTCAGCTCTTCCACCCAAAACCTTGCCTGGATATACTGTATCCGAAATACCTGGTACATGGAACATCGAAAGAACTAGGTATGCTGTTCATATCAGTTCATATGTTTTTACACCCACATTCAGAAGCTCCCGAGTAATAGAAGTAGCAGATACATTTGTAGGTCCCAAATATCCCGAACAGCATGGTAAGTTCCTTCTTCATTATCTTCCATTTGTATCGAAGTACAAAATCGGAATAATTTGAAATTTTTTAGGAGCATACACAACAAGATATGGCGGAAGAGTTACAATAGAAGAAGTTTTGGACTCTATTTTCCAATCAACAAGGCCCACACGTTTGTCTGAAGCCAAGTAAAGCCCTGTTCAGCTGGGAAAAGCTGAAAACTAATAACGATATAATATTAATGGTATTACAGTGCTATGGACAATGTGTATCAGGGAAACAACGACGGACCAGGAATTTACACAAACAACTATTCCTTGATGAACAAAGTTATGAAGCAACCGGAAATAGCTGAGAACTTATTGAAGGTTAGTGGGTTCTCATACCCTGCGTTCTCGCAAATCATGATCTTGATATACGAATGAGCTCTTTCCAGTCGGAAGCTCTGTTCGTTCGCTGCTCATTCTGTCATCGTTCTCGCGAATTATCTCAAGCAAAACTCCAATTTGTTTCTTGTAAACATTGTTACACGTATTATTGCTCACGAGATTGTCGGTAAGTTGGAAAACGTTTTGAAGCCATGGAAACTTCCTTGTTTAGTGCGAACGATTGGCCACAACACAACAACCGCTGCTCATTCGCTAGAATTAATACTTTATGTAAAGATGTCATTATGAAGGTTTGCAGATCTGAAGGATATTTTTCAAAATTTCCGTTCCTATAGGTTAGAGAAGATCCTCAAGCACAAGCTTGTATGTCCCGCATTGCCCGAGATGGCTTTGCAACCAGCGGACGAGGAAGTGTTAATATCCGATTAGCTTCTCCTCTAGTGGCTCAGGTTGGAAAAGATATATGTTCAAAACATAACTCATTCATATAATTGAAGGCTTACGTCCAAAATGGGTGGTCAGCACTACAAGATGTTCCTCCACAACAGCTTCTTTACTTCTATACCATCAGTGCCCTGACACAAGAGAAGAAGGAACCATCACTCATTGCATTGTGTGAACGATATGATCCATCGTAAGAATCAAAAACATACAGCATCAACTTATAATAATTATTTCAGAGTTAAATTCATTTTATCAGTTAGTATCATAGCCGATATTGAGAATTGTCCCCAAACACCTCCTCCGGAAGGAATTGACTGGCCTAGAAGTGCTCCTCTATCATCTCATCATCGATCATCTTCAGTCCTGGATTATAACCAGCATGTTCAATACAATCCATACTCTCCAATAACTTTAGTTCCAACTGACGTTTGAGGAAGTTTGTTTTGTGTTGATTGAAGAAATATATTTAATTCTCGAATTATTTATCATAGCTATCATCATTATCATCATCATCATCATTCTCATCATCGGTACACTTATGAAGCAATTATGACAACCTTATTTGCCATTCAATACAGAGCAGAATTTAAAAACGTTGAAAAAAAAAGATTTAAAGTTAACCCGCTAGTCGCAGATAACGCTCTCTCATCAGTCTGGTGTAGACGATAGATAGAACAAAGTTTCAAAGAAGAAGTATATCTAACAGATTTATTCCAAATGTTTTTTTTTCTCTTTTATTTCTCAAACAAATACACTGTGATATGAATTATGTAAATTTCGCTGACCTATCAATAAATAAAAAATTGTTTTTCCTGTTTGAAGTTCAATGAACTTTTCTTGTCAGTATATTCAGCTTTGTCGTCTGTGTCATCGATGAGGAAGATGAACAGATTGAATGCGACACTTCTATTCCTTATACCCCCGTAAGCCTTTCTCTCCCTGCTTCGTTGTTCCCACAATAACAACAAGACTCCAAAGTATGAACTCAACTTTTATGAGAAATTATGCTTCACAAAGGAACGGATATCATTGAAATCACAAACAATCAAAACGAATGTTATAGTGGAGGAACTCGAAAATACAGTCAGCAAACAGACGACATGTCTACAGCTCTTTTCCATAAAGTTGTTGTTTATGGTTGTTTGTATGACGTTTAGTCAACAGCTTTTCCTCTTTCAGCCTCTTTTCCAGCCCGCTCCTTCTCTCAAACTTATACACAATCCTGTCACTACGACGGAAAGTAGTAAATGGGTCCCTCAAAAACGTTCTTTTTTTAACAAATTTTCATGTTACATGAGTAAGAAATATGCATTTTTTGAACATATTCTACTTGAAAGAGGGTGCAGGGTGCAAATTGACAGCACCCTCTTCCCATTTCCTCCACCTTCAAGGCGACTTTTTGGGAAATTCTTAAATAACACACTTTTCACACCTTCTTTATACTCAAACACAGCAACAATTGAATAAATTGGAAGAAATACATGCTTGGCACCATCCTGCTGTACCTTCACACCCTCAAGGCAGGTGTAATTCATCGGCAGTTCGACTTGATCAAATCGAAGCGTGGACTCTATTTCTAGGCTCACGTTTTCTTTTTCCTTTTTTCTTTTTCCTTCTCTTTTTGAGTGAAATCAGGTAGATCATGAAATTGAATGTTTTGAAATAAACTTTTTTCTATTCAAGAGTGGTTCGTCTGACGATTCGTGGCATAAGAAATTTATAGGTAAGCTTTATTCGAAAGCTTTGCACGTGTGACTCGTGCTGGATACAGGAGCACCATTCACGTATGTGGTTTGTGTGTGTGTGTTTGTGTGTATGAATGTGTGTCCAAGGCTCATTTTCGAGAAGCCAACATATTCGGAATAAACGCAATGCAAACGCTGAATCTACCGATCGAGATCGACTGGGAAGAAAAGACTTTCAAGCTCATTAAGAAGAATTGTTGTTTTTGTTTTGACCAGATCAGTTCAATAAATTTAGTTGAACCGCTTCTATATTCTTAATTTCTTCTGGAAGACCACCACGCATGTGAACACCTGGGAAAACACATCTTTACTGTGTTTGAGTATAAAGAAGGTGTGAAAAGTGTGTTATTTAGGAATTTCCCAAAAAGTCGCCTTGAAGGTGGAGGAAATGGGAAGAGGGTGCTGTCAATTTGCACCCTGCACCCTCTTTTAAATGGAAAATGTTCAAAAAATGCACATTTCTTACTCATGTAACATGAAAATTTGTTAAAAAAGAACGTTTTTGAGGAGGGCGGCGGCGCCGAACGGACCCATTTACTATGGAAGAAGCACATCAATCAAACAAAGTATTTCAAAATTATGTAATTACTACCATAAATGGAACACTCAAGAGATTGATTGATTAAAAAATAAACAAGGAATATAAATCATGATAATGGAGAAGTTTGATTCACTAGTTCCATCTAAGCTTTTCATTGCTCTACCTCTATGAGGCTCCATTTTGGAATAATAAACACGTGGAGAGTGAGATAGAATATGGGGAACGCGGGAGGAATAGAGAGGTTTGACAACTCAAAAACAGAGAAACTACTTGAAGAGTAGGTAGGTTGGAAGAGACACAAACGAAAAGGAACAAAATGTAAAGCATGGATAGACAATATATGAGGTGAAGTTTAACTACACAACATGATATACCAGGTAGATTTGGGAAAGGAGAGACAATACTGCAGCAGAAATCCATCTCTTATCAGATTATGACTAATCTCATTCACGTTTATACGTCTTCACGTGTCATATTCATCATCAACAGTTGGTTGTTGGGCACACATCGATTGTGCAGTTTCTTCTTGCATCCGAAGCTGAGCAATGCTAGCTGCTTCTTGTTCTTCGCGAGCCTTAAACAATAGAAAATTAAAATAAAACGAACTTCACATAAAAAATACAAAAAATAGGAAAATTCGCCAGACAATTCGAGAAAAAAACGCATTCAAAACAACGGAGTTCATAAATCATCCGAAAAGAAATGCAGTACTGTTTTGTCAAAATATAAACCTCAAATTCAATAAAGAAGCTAATTGACAGCTGATTAAGGACAAGGCTTCGGACAAAAAGCGACATTTTGCTTATTTTTCTTCAGAAACACCACAATTGGTAGTCAAAGGGAGATTTGAGGTCATAACTTTTAACTTAACAGTCAAGTCGGTTAACCATCGATTGAGACATTCGTCGTCAACAGCACCTCAGTCACCTACGTATGTGAGCGCCGTTTGCACTCACTTAGAGATTAACCCGCATTTAAGTCACAAAATTTTTGAGAAATGAGATAAATTCATTGGTCACACAAAGCTAGCCAAGCTGGAAGCGATTCAGACTCAAATGGATGCTTTCCCTTCAATATTTCATCACATAATTGCCGCACTTATCTGGAAACGACACTAACTTCTCGCTCTCTCAAACTATGCTTCCTCGGCTAAACTCTGTTGTCTTTCCATTTTTTCTCATATTTTCCCATTTCCGTTGCTTGACGCTCATCTTAGCTTTCCACTTCATCGTTCACCGTTTCAAAACTTCTTGAAAGGAATCGAAAATTCTTATATTTTGGCCAAATTTTCTACTTTACATAAAAACAGAAGAACAACAAAGACTAAGAGGGAGAGAGAGGATAGAAAGTAGTAAGAGGGAAAAGTTGAGAGGGCACAGAGATTCTATTTTGGCCGGTCAATTGGCTAACATTAGCCAACATCATCAGAATAGAGAAAAGATGATCTGAGCTGAGACCATAGCTCAGAGAAAGTCCGCACTTTATTCCTGCTTTGCATTAACTAATGGCTAATGTGTTCTGCTTCTTCCGACTTTAAGAATCTTTCAAAGATCCCTATGATGCGTAGTTGTCATTGTGGACCACGACGACAACGTCAGTAGTCATTCAGTCAATCTTATATGGTCCTGACTCAAGCCAGGCCTTCATATCACCAGCCTTTTACTCGTTCAGAAGAAAAGGAAGTTTTCCTCAAGTAATCTTTCTGGAAGAAGCAGAAACAACAAATTTAGCATAATGTTGGTGCCTTTACATCAACTAAACATTTCGCAGCAATTGAAAAGTAGCAAAAAACCAAATTAACCATGCTAATAGGAAAAATCGGTTACTTTCTTAAATGCATTTTTTATGTGTCTCTCTTCTTCTCTTATTCCATTTCTTCCACCGTCAGTTTACCATCAAACGCCTCCCTCTCTCTGCTAAACTCCGCCTTCCTAATTCAAATTTTACGTGAGCTCCACGTAAGACTGACAATTCATTTTTCTCATTGTGTTCGCATGAACCGGTTGCTCATCTTACTTTTCCTTTTTTTTCTCACTAATCTTCATTGCAATAAGTATTTTTTTTTATATTGTGTTTATAAGCATATCATGTCTCGCATAGCGTTTGCTCAGCTCCTCAAAGCTCACACACTGGCTTATATAACTCAATTTCTAATTTCTACTATGCTTTCTGCATGTTTTTGAAACAAAAAGAAGATTATGTGCCATAAATTTCTTCTCCAAAATAAATTTCCAAAACCCACAGCAAATTGACGTTGTCTTCGCTCAGGAGCGAACATTTCTCTTCTACACAGCGAATATGTGTCTAGTTAACAATAATAGGAAAACGCGTAAAAATATTTGGCATGTAATAAACAAAAAAAGGATTATACACATCGAAATAATCCATATGGTTTTGCTTTATGCCATTGATGACCTAAGTGAGCTCTGTCTCAGCTTCATTTATCTGCATGGTTCGCGGTTTTTGAGGTTTTTCGGAGGAACCTTTGCAAAAGAGTTTCTTAAGCACGTCTCCTTATTTCCCGGCAATCGCAACGTCTTTGTTCAACTTCATGAGGAGACAAAAACGGCAAAACTCCGAGATCATCCGAATCTGAGAAGCGAACGACGGAGGCGTGCATACACATAAAAAGAAGTAAGCACTTTTCCAATAGATTTTCTCTACTGCGGCTTTAACTCTCCTTATAAGTATTCTATCTCCTTCAACTCTCAATTCATTTCAAGAATAGAACCTATTCTAATTGACAATTATAATATTTACCTCTTCTCGCCAAGGTTTTATTTATTTGTATTGTATTCAAATCGCCTTATCCTCCTTCACTCCGACGAACTTCCGCTGTTTTTTTGTTTTTCGTTTCCAACTGATGGCCGGCAGCTGACACCACCTTTTCCAAAAATTCTCTCATCACACTTGTTTCCCTTTTTTTCTTCCAAAAAAATTACCCACTTTTCCAATATTTTCAAGAGTTTTGGAGATTTTTTATCTGCTTTTCCCACTTCTCTCGTCTTTCATTTCCCCTACTTCCAGTTTGTTTGTACTTGTGTCTTCTGATCCACATCCAAACGTGCTTCTCATCTGTTTCAAAGCAATCCCACCAAAGCAATATTCCCAATTTCATCATAAACTCAGTATTATCCCTCTCATTCTTCTACTCATCGCTCATTTCTCCAAATATTTTTTCGCCATACCTATTTACCAAATGCTCAAAGTTTTTTTGTTTCACACTTCCCACAATGCCACCCCCTAAGATCAACTTACTCCCCAAGATCAATGCGAAGAACTTCCAAACTACTTGGACTCCTCACTGTCTTATTCTAACATTCTCTTTTTTGCCATATATGTTAAGCCTTTTTGTCAAATTAAGCTAAAGCAAAATATTTCCGGAAGTCTGAAGTTTCTTGAAATAGACATAGGCTCTATATACTATTTCCAGCTTAATGCTAAGTGTAAAAAAGTGAAATGTGCCTCCCTTCTCCTTATATAATTTAAACAACTAGACTTTTCCTCCAGTAAGTTTAAGCTTCACCATATCTCTCTCACTCTAACTTCCACTCTCTCTATCTCTCATTATAACAATCAACTGAGAAGAAAGAGAGGGAGAGTAAGAGAAGGAGATTTCCACACCCGAATTTCGAACATTGGAATCTGAGCTTTAAACCATCCTCTTTTATCTTCATCTTCTCTGCCAATTTGGGCACGAACTCAGCTAATTGCATAACCGAGATTTACCCAAGTAGAGGCAAAGTCTTCGTTCAGACTATTATCCGTGCCATTCAAAACCATAATCTTATGGAAAGACCAAAGAGTCTTGATTTAGAACCTCCATATTCATAGGCATATAAGGAAACATTAATCATCCGCTACAGGAATAGCTCAGCCTACGAGCATGCCTCTTTGTTTTTTCTGATTTCTTCCTCAACTAGGAATCACGTGAAATTAGGGAAATGTCTGTCCATTAATTCTCTATTTACACTCGGAGTGATGAAAACAGAAGAATAAATGGAATATGCTCTCAGGTTTTACAAGTTTGGTCTGTTCTTAGAAAATCCATAAAAAAATACGATGAGCTAGAAGATCTCAAGTCCTGACATCATTAGCGTTTATTGAAAGACAGACGTTTCTTCTTCGTCTCCTTTATACATCTTTTTGCATGATCAATTTGATTCTTTTTCCGGTTTTTCCAAGAATACGAAAGCAAAAAAGTATTTACCACATTACATAACACGCAGTTTTAATTAATTTATTAAAACTGAAGGAATGTCGTAGTCAAGCGTCTCTCACTTGCCTCCCCCCCCCTTCCTCCCGACAGGAAACACGAAACATTTTATTTTCCAACATTCCAGCTTATTTCCTTCTAGGAAACAGCATGATTGTTGGTAATTTCGTTTTCTCAGAACTGTAATGAAAATGAGTCAGTTATGGAGGGGCAAACACTTGACAAAACAATTTTTTTCCAAATGCCATGATTCCGCTCGAACCCCAGAGAGAGAGAGGGAGAGAGAGCGGCGGCTTCTCAGAGAGAACAAGGAAAATTCCGTTTTTCGCGTTCCGCACTTAAACAGAGCTCCCTAACAGAAAAAACAGTTGAACGAAACAGGAAATCAACTAAATCTGGTGACAAACACAATATGTATCCATCAAAAAATGAGGACTGTGTTGAGTGATGAATGAGCACTTGTCGTTTGAGCTTTTCTCATTCCGAGAGTTAACTGACGAATATAACTAGCGCCTGCAGATAATAGAAGTTAAATTTAAGTAAGACAACCTAATGTCTAAATTGGGAACGTCGGGCAAGGAGTGAAAAGAATATTAGAGAGGGGAAGACAGAAGCCATATATAACAAAGAGGGATCCGAGAGAGGAAGAGAGAAAGAGAGTAAGGAATGAAAGATGGAGAGCAATAAGACAAAAGCAGAAGATATCCCATACAAAAAACACATTGGGCAATAGAAGTATTCTTGTGGAAATCCCAAGCATATTTTATATTTGTTGCCTCCGTCTTCTTCCCCAATAAGGATATGAAACCTAATCAAGTGTTATCCCGTTGTTATAGAAATGTATAATTCCTCATAAGCCTTGCAATCAAACTATGACAGAAAACAAATCAATTATGAAAAGAAAACAAACGTTTTTTTGCGAGTAAATGAAAAATATGACTATTCACTAGAGATCAGGGGGATTTCTAAATGTGGATAGTCAAAAATCAGCTTCTAAATTTTTCATTTACTTCCTAGCCGCGAGAGAGAAAAAAATAGTTTAGCGATCTGCATCTTTCACATCGTGTTCTTCTCCTTAATAGGCACAAAGCCAATTTCGTCATGAAATTCTGATCCCATGTCTCATTTCACGCCTCATATTCGAAAAGCTACGTGAATGACGTGTGTGACGCATAAATCATTTCGGCTCTGCAGATCACGCGAGACGGTTGTGCATGGACCAAATGAATCTTCTTCTGCTTTTTCTTTTCTAATTCTCGCTTCACTTTCGTTCGTCCAACTCTCACTTATCCTCTTAATAAAAAATTTCCATTATTATTCGCTATGTTCCGACGGCTATTTCGCAGCCCTTCACATTTCCTTTAGAAGTGCATATTAAGAAGTATTTCTCTTAAAGAGCCCATCACATTCTTTAACCTTCTCCTTCCTTAGCAAAATCAAAAGAAATAATTGTTATGGGCAAGTCAAGCTTAAGAACAGCCGTCAACCATTGCGAATTTTCCGTCATCTTGTTTGGATATTCTAAACTTTATGGATCTTCTTGAACTTATTCCCTTTGTTAGAAGAATGTTCAAAACTCTTTAAATTTCAAATCCATCTTCTAAACAGAAAGGGAATTCCATTCTCTCATATTCTCACGTCACAATCAAAAAATGACAACAGAAGTTATCTACCATTTATGGAGATGTCACATCATTTTTCCAGACGTTTACTAATAAATGTCAGGTCCTACTCTAAGCTAGCCCATTGTCACAGAATGTTTCAAATAAAGGATTCCATCCTAAATTAGGTAAACAAATAATTGTCTATCACACATGCTGTCACTAAAGCCTTAATGTTTGACTCCTTACTAAACTATAATTCCCTCAATTAATATAAGAAATCTGTTGTTTGCTCATGAAAGTCTTAGCTCTTCCTTGATTTCCAAGCTCAACAGCTTCCCCCTTTCTCTCTCTCTCTATCTCTCTCTCTCTTTCTCTCTCTTTCACTAGGGTTCCTTTCTCTTTTCATCTTCTATCTTCACTGCTGAACTAGTGAACTCCCGGGGAGTAATGCTAGGTTGTCACTCCCTCCCTTCATGTTCTCGCTATTTTCTACATCCAGATGCACGCGTCAGGATAACTAAATTTACAGAGCACCTATGAATTTTGGATGAAAGCTATGCACGGATTGACTAAATCTCCCTAGCTTTAGCACGATGTCTGGTCCTCCTATGAACTTGGCCAATCAGAACGTTTTTTGATGAACAAATCGGAAGACAATTCAAATTATCTGTTCTTATCATATCCTCTTCCAAAGTCCAATACCAAACCTCACTCTCTCATTCGTGTCAAAAAATTATAATACATTAAGCTTCCAATAGGCTTATTGATTTGTGAATTTTCCAAAGAAACAGCACAATCCATCATCACCTTACAACCCATGTGCTATGCATATTGGATAATGCCCATCTATCTACTTTTACACATGTTCTTCAACATTCAAAACTGTTTACAATCTAAATTTCAGGAGAGCTAAAAGCATAGCGCCTATCAAAAATAACATCCCAATACTGATTGATTCCAAAATGGGAAATATATTGTTGCCGAGTAAATAGCTTAGAGTTGAATGTAAGAACTTGTGTATTGATACTGTCCTGTTTTGCATTGTGAAAGCAAATAAAACCAAACGCCACCTTCTGAATCAGCTGCTGTTGCATCAGATAAAGTTCTTCTTCCGGAATTCCACACTTGTCTAATCGTGAGTTTTTCCTTTTCAACTTTTTCTCTGCAGCCATCTAAGCACAAAACAGTATTTGTTTCCTTTCATTAGTTCATGTTTATACCTTGCATTCTCCCAAAACACTATCAGCAGCTTCAACGTAATCTGCTGGGAAGTTCAGGTTTTGAAGAGCTGAAAAGAGATTTTTAGAAATTTGAACTTCATAAGGGATCAAGCTTCATCTTTTTTGGTATTAAACTTTCGGCATTATTCGCACTCTCCCATGTTTTTTTCCAATCGCTTCGCCTCCTCAACTATGTTATCAGACCGGATTTGTAAATTACTTGTGAACACAACAGTAGCTGTCATAGAAAATTTCGAAGAAAAACTATGATAACATGAATTTTGAAACAAAACAGTCATCTCATCGGACGATAAGCTTTATCAGCTATTAATCCTATCCATGTGTTTCAAATTCCATAGATATAGCTCTCAGCCTCTTAGCCTAAGTAGTCTTTTTTTTCATTTTTCTTCCATTTTTGTTCATTCTTATAGCATGTGGATGCCTTTGATAACTTCGGCTGGATTTTGCGCTTGTAGACAAACGCCCTTATTATGAATTTAGCAAAACCCTCGCTATAGGAGTAAATATACATATGGCTTGTTAGGTTAAAGCATTACTAATGTTACAAGACAAACACTTTACAACTGGAAAACGAGAGGGAACATGAAGATGACATATGCAAATCAGTGACGTCCATATGAAGTCCTCGCTCAACTCTTTTCCACAAAACGAATGTCAAAATTGAAAGCAACCATTCTGAGCGTCTGCGGAAACACGAACATGAACAACCGCAAAAGGCAACAATTATTTGCCTAATGAAATTGAATCGTGGTCCTTCAGTACAGCATTAGCCTTCTGCGTGTATACTCACGTAAGAAGTGACATGCGAGACTTATTTTTAGTAATTTTATGAAGAAAAGGGGAGTTGAATAAAGGCTGTAGTGTGGTGATATGGCTTAATAAGTCTGAGAACGGAAGGATGAAGTCAATATAGCTCCATGAAGTTAGACAACTCTTTATGTCGCCTGTGATGCCTTTCGTTTAATTTCATGTCCCCACACAGGATATTAGAAGCACGGATCTTGCCATTTCAATTTCACATTTAACTAAGCGATCCACACGGTCTGAAGTTTGAAACCACTACGAGTCACTCACCCAGTTTTTTAATCTGTGATTACGATCTATTCAAAATTCTGTTTTAACTGCGCTTTCTAAAAATAAGAAAAATACACTTCAGCTTTCTATTGACAGCATAAATTTACTAACTGAAGCTTTTTCTTTATTGTCATCATGCATTCCCATTTTTTGCTTGCTTCTTCAACTTACAGGATGTCTAGCCCCTCCCTTCTATCTTTCATGTCTGGCATTCATCATGCGCTCTTCCTTAATTTGTCACAAAATTTAACCAACCTTTCTGAACGTGTTCATGATATATTGTTTTGCGATGATCGTTTCCACTAATTCTTTGTGCTTCACTTGCTACATGTCTTACAAACTCCACACAAACAGCGTTGAACAGTTCTCTCGAATCATTAGCAATTCTCATCTCAGGAATTGCATCCTACAAATAACAACTTGTACTTTAAATTGCATTTTTTTAACAAACCTTTATAATCATGTTCAATCCTTTTTGGGGAAGTCCAACCTCATTATCATCATCCATCATCTGAAAACAGCCGTTCAGTTAATACACTCAATCGCACAACGAAATCATCGAGATGTTTTAAGCCATAGACTCTTCCTCTCGCACATGCACACACACACACACATACAATATACTCATGATAACACTATTCGTATTCTCTCGCAAAATGGTCAGATTATACAAATAATATTATTATAAGAAGTGTATTCCAGCGAAATTACAAGGAAAGAGCATATTAAATCTGCGAGAATTAGGTGGATAAGGGAGGATCATGTTATATCATATCACATACGCTTCCCATAATTTGCCGAATATTGTTGATTACTATGCTTTTCTTCTGTCGCCGCCGTTTTCTGCATAATCTTAGTTGCCTATCCTTTCGTAAACAATATTTTTTAAAGTTTACTGCAATTTTTGGATGAAATTTCGAATGAACTATCTCTGAGCAGTTAACAATTATGAATTTAATGCCATCCCCAAAAACAATAATCCTTTCCACCCCGAAAAAAAGATGTTTGAATATATTCAATATTGATTCGAGTGAACAAGATGTATTCAGACCTAGAAAAGTCCAAAACTTCCACGCGATTAGGGCTTAGCAATAGGAGAGCCGGAGAACCGAGTTAGTTTTGCTCACTTCTAACCCATTCTCATTATTTTACTCAAATACAGTAAGATTTAGAAGTCTGTCGGATAAGTTACTAAATGCAACTAACGAGCTCTTTGACATCCTTTTCCGGAGTCAGTATCTAAACTTTGCTTCCGACAGCTCTTTTCAACACGCTATATCATACAGCTAATGTCTTTTCGGCTTTTCCAATCCAAGTTCTGACATTTCATTCTTCACTCCATGTTCAGCCACATCCCAGCATTAAGAGCTCATCATTTTTTTAAGGTTTTTCTGGTTAAAATGACCTCAGAAGTTCAAAACGAGCTATTATGTTTCTTAAAACCCATCTTACTACTCTCGCAAATTATTCTTTAAACTTTGACGTTCTCTCGATCAGTTATCATTTTTAATCCTTTAGTATTTTTAGATGAATAATACCCATCATCCGGCTGTACCGCCAAGTGGTGCAGCCACAGTAGCTAATATAGCTTACTGTTACGTGCTACCTATAGTTTGCTTTCTTGGAATAATAGGAAATATCACAAATCTCTTCGTACTTGGTGAGCATATCTCTACTTAACTCAGAAATCATACATTGAATACTTTCAGCCAGTCGAAGACTACGAGCTGTATCATACATGTATCTTCGCGCACTTGCTGTTGCCGATTTACTGTGTATGATCTCTGCTCTGATATTCACATCAACAGAGTTTCTGAAGAAGAATGGAGTTCCTATTAATCAATATAAAATATTCGAATTCTATCAAACACACTTCATGCTCACAGTCATCAACTGGGCTCTTGGGGCTGGAGTATTCGTTGTAGTGGCATTGTCATTGGAACGTTATATTTCCATAGTCTTTCCAATGCATTTTCGAACCTGGAACTCTCCCCAGAGAGCAACAAAGTCCATCGTGATAGCATATGCTGTCCCGGCACTGCTTTATATTCCTTATGCTATTACAAGATACAAAAGCGTCGCCAAATGGGATCATAACATCAACGCAACAGTCTACACTCTAGATGATCATGAGATTTATAGAACACTGGAGTGGCAGGTTTCGAAGAAACTTTTTTCTCGAAAACATCTTCGTTGTTAAGGTCTATAAATGGACAAGAGAAACAATCTTGCGCTTCTTGCCCATCATCATTCTTGCTGTTCTCAACATTCAAATTATGATAGCATTCCGGAAGCGCCAAAAGATGTTCCATCAGCTTACTAATCGGAAAGAACAGGGAGCACATAAGGTAAGGAGGAAGTATTTGCCTTCACTTTTCAATGTTTTAAGGACGATACTCTTATGTACATGTTAGGAGGTACAGTAATTATGTCGCTTATATGTAATATACCAGCAGCGATCAACTTACTATTGATAGATGAGGTAACCTTTATGAAATCAAGCGCCACATCGTCTCAATTTGTTTTGTAGACTTTGAAAAAACGTCTCGACTATCAAATTTTTCGAGCTGTTGCAAACATTCTCGAGATAACTAACCACGCTTCACAATTCTATGTTTTCTGCGCGTGCTCAACAGACTATCGGACGACATTTCTGCAGAAGTTTCCTTGCTTCAAAAAGACATATGCAAATCGCGCCAGGTTGGATATTATATCCAGATAGACAACTTATTGTAACCGTTTCAGGCTACGATCATTTGTAAAACGGACACAATCGGTAATACAAAAAGAAAAATGCAGTAGAGATCCTCGTAATTCTAGTCCTCAGGTCAGTTTAACCTGACGCCACTAACATAGAGAATTTTTCCTTGTCTTTGTCCTACCATGTAATCCTTCTATCCTATCCCCTTTCCTCTTTTCACTCCCCGATTTTGTGTTTCCTTTCTTTTTCCCTATTCCGACAATCAAAGCTTATTGTTCCAGAGGATGGAATCGAGGACACACTCGGTCCAATCCCAACCATCAAAGCATAGTGCCATAGAACCAGACACAGTTGATGTGCATATCGCCTCAGGGGAAGAAAGTATCAGCGATAATAAGGAGTCCGACTCTCTAATAAAGTACAGAGCAGTAGCGAAACTAACAAGTGAAACCAATGGAAGCACTTTCTTATGAAGATTATTGTAATAGAACTTCGCTTAAGACTGTTATCTCACTCTCCCACAAATCACTATCTTATGTTATTCCAAAATAGGCATTATTCTTTGAAAAACTTAGGGCTTGGTATGACTTATGGGTATTCGTGAAACGAAAATGTTCACCTTTTTTATAAAAAAAATTATCTTGCGTCTATATTTGTACATAATGAGAATTGAAAAGCTTAATAAACGTACTAAATGTCTGCTTAGTGGCTGTAGAACTGCTCCTACAAGTCCCGAATCGATACGTGTCTGTTCCTTTAACCTGAAAAACGAAATAAAAATTTATGAACAAAGAGAGTAACATGTGAAACTTCTTTAAGAATGAATTATGTGACATTAATTACGAAAAACAGAAATTTAACAAAAGCTTAAGTGCTTAGAAGAATGACCAGAAACAGCCGTCGCATAAAAAATGAAAGTGCCGTATACGTGATATGGCGTTCTCCTTTGATCACAAACATTGCTTCTCGGCAAACAGAGAATTAAATACTCGACGTTGGTATTCTTGTGTTAAGAGGGTGTCATGACAAGAGTCATCTCATATAAGACTTATTTATACGTTGATACTTTTTTTTTCAGCGAACACAACTTTATAAAGTACTCGCTCATCGTTTGATCTGGAACGTCCCGGTGTTCATCACCTTTAAGTCAGCGTTTCCGAGTTCATGGGCTGTTCCACCGCTTTGCGGTTGCCTGTAAGATTATAGAGTATGGCCAAGGGTTCATTAAATAAAAAAAAAACTGTCTCTTGTATCTTACATCATTATGGTAGCGATGATTCAGGTTTTTCATAATCGCTTTTGATCACGTGTGCTCTGAAGTTTCAAAGACACATTGAACTCCACATCATATTCCAAAAAAGAAATATGAGATGAGAGATTAATATGTTCTTGAAGCATGTAAAGCAAAGATTGGGCGTATAGATGCTTTCTGATGCGTTACTTGTAATCGTTTTTTTTTATGTGGCATGTCTCTCTTTCAGTCATCTTACAGTGACTCCCGTAATTTTATTATGATAGGCGGCAAAAAAAAACAAAAATGAAGCACCAGCAGCATCACATTCGAATACAATTTGTACAGAAAAGATAAATAGATATTGTAAAAATTATTTACATTATTATTATTAGTAATATATGGTTATAAGATTCGAACTTGATACTAAATCCAATTGAGAGGGACTGATAGTTTTCCGTCACTCATAACGTATATGTTGGGATTGAGGCAAAATTTGATTCCCATTCCTCCTAAAAGTTCACGAAGAGAATCTTCTGTATCACGTAGCCTTCGAATTGAATTCAGAACCTCAGGGAGAGGTAAATTATTCTCCCAGTCAAGAGAACGTAGTCTCAACTCTCTCATACAGGCATCCTTATCAGCTTCTATTTCTGCCTGGAAATTATCAACTAGTTATATGATCCCACTGAATGCAAACCTGAAGACGGATCATATCCTTATTAATTTCGGCTGCTTTCTTCGAATTTTCTTGAAGAAAAGAGACCAAGTAGCCAACATCTACATTACATGGAATATTTAGTCTTCCATCAACCCCGACAGCTAGTTCGTCGTAAGAAGTTGTCACCTTAAGAAGAATAGATAAACCTGGTAACTAACAAGTATCTACTTCTATCATTGTATCAGCACCATACTTCTCAAGCTCTTTGTGTAATGATTCGCGACACTTTATCCTAGAAATCACAACTTATCAAGTTTTCGCCTTTGCACCGCAAACCGTGTTATCAAGCACTCTATCTGTTGCAGTGTTTGTGACAAACTTCTTTGATGATGTAAGATTATCAGAGCGCCCCCGAGGTAATCACGAAGTCTTATTGCAGCATTTTGAAGATTAGTGAGTTGGGAACGTTGACGAGATGACTCCAAGCATATCTCAAAATAAACCTTTGTCTAAAAATAACTTTAATAGAATGTACTTGCTCCCATTGCTCGGGTACGTGATCAGCTCCAAATTGTATCGAGCCATCACAGCATACGAATGAACCACGCCCGAATCTACATCAGAAAAAAGATGAGAGAGTGAAGATCTTAACAAAAACCTCAAAACATTTTTGTATAAAGCATTCATTATACTTTCCCTTCTTTGTTCATTTGATTGGTCTATTAAACGATGAACATTTCCCAAACATCTTCTCATATGCGATTCAGCCCAGTCCATATGCCAAACAATCTTAAAAAAACAAGAAATAACAGAAAGTACTCCAAACGACATAGTTTCAAGGAGATATCCAAAATAACACAAAACATCAGATTAAGCATTATCCTTGACGGTATATTAGCATATCCACAAAACGTGACTCACGTGGAAATGCATAACACACACGTCATTTCCGAAGCTTACTGACACAACACGGTTGCAGTTATTTTTAAAGACAAAAATGAAAAGACTAATTACATATGACTCACATTTTTTGCACCTGTTCTCCACTTCAAATCATCAATTTCATCTTTAAGTGTTATTTTCGTTACTCTAAAAAGAATGAAAAATAAAAAAATGATGATAACACTTACTCTGCTTCTCTAGACTTCTGTATAGCTTCAGTACGCGTGTGAGTTAAAGCATTTTGCAGATCATTACCTTTGGGCCCTTTCCGCTTCCGTTGAAGATACCTGAAACTTGAATCAGAAGCGAAAAGAAAACAAAGGCTTACATTTTGAGTAAGTCCTGGTCTATATTACTGGTGCGAATACCAGGACCAAATCCAGCAAAGTCGTTTGCTGCTGCAACATTTCTGACCAGCTTAGACAGATTAGGCAAATGATTTGTACTAAGATTACATCTTTCTAAGGCTTGTCTATAAATGATCATAAGAAAAACAAATAATCTCTTTATCAAACTTGGCGATTCGCACAGGGTCAGTACCGGTCAAGTTGATTTGTATATTCTGTAAGTTTCTTGTATGCTTATCAATTATGGAGAATTGAACTTTTGTTGGTCTGATATTGGAGGAGACAGGGAATAAGTCATTAATATAACCATTAAAAATCTAAAAATCAAACTATCAGTATCAAATGATGATTTTGAAACTACTTGTAAAGATTTCTCATTCTGTTGCTGAACACTGGGGTTGTTTGCGAAGCGATCTGGATGAACTTCAAATATGAAAGGACGTAGAGCTACCTTAAGTGAGAGAAGAGAAGTTTCATTTCATTTCGGTTCGACGTACCGAGATTTCATTCAGGGACAGTGATCTACAGGAAAGTGCAGTGAACTCTCTTGTCTTCAGAAGACGGATGTTCATATAACTGGATAACATTCTTTTAAATGTCATAGATAAAAAAGCGACAAAAATAGACGAATGGCTAAGAACCAGCACGTGTATAGATAACACTGATAAGATTCAACAATTTTATTTGGTGTACCCGAGTGAAAATAAAACGTACACAAGTTAGAAAGGTATCGTTATCTGAGAAAAATGCACGAAGACGATATATCAAATTATCTCCAAGTGTTGAAAGAACTGAAAATAAGTTACATTTAGTGTGAGAACCCAAATCAATGCGGGTGCAAACAGCTGTGTAACATGCTATGAAGATTCAGACAAGGTTAACAAAAATTCGACAATGATACCAAAAAGAACAAATAGTCTGATAACCCACGTGACTATTAAGAAAGAAAACTTCATCTGATAACATACACTTTCTCTTTTTCTATCCTTCTCTCTTCTCTCTCTCTCTTTTTCTCCAACACACGCAAGATAAAACAGAATTACACAATAAGTTAAAGCGTGGACTTACTTCTTATTTTGACTACCTCCAAAAACAGAAGCAGTTGGCTGTTGTGCTGGTTGATTAGAACCTCCACCGAATATGGATGTTCCAGGAGCAGATTGCTGACCACCACCAAAACCGGAAGCATTGTTAGCGAACCTGTGAAAAAGAAATTTCATTTGAAGAATAAGGAAAACTTACGCAGCAAAACCTCCGCCCGTCGAAGCACCACCGCCGAAGACTGATCCTCCTTTGGCAGGACTTGATCCAAAAGGTGACGATCCTCCTCCAAACACAGGCTTCGCGCCGAAAGCTGGATTACCGCCAAACTTCGGAGTACCACCGAAAGCCTTCAACAAATCAATAAAAAATTAAACCACCAAAAGACATACCGAAGATGATGTATTTGAAGCTGCTTGTTGAGCACCGCCGAAAACACTTTGTGATTGTCCTGAACCAAATGATCCGAAAGATTGGTTAGTCTGTTGAGGCTAAAGGATCCTGTGCTCACAAGAATCGAGGCATTCACTAACCTGTTGGGCTCCAAATGAAACGCTTGCGTCTTTTTTGAATAACCATCCTTCTTTATTAGAGTTTGCACTTTGACTCACAGAGCCGAAAACATTCTTACTGCTGTCTGCTGGTTTGCTAGTCCCAAACGACAATGACCTACAATCAACAAATATCGAAGCTCTCTAGTTCATAAATACCCGAAGGAACTTCCAAAACCGGAAGGCTTATTAGCTCCAGATGCATCTCCCATATCATCTTCCATCATTCCTTCTTGAGCTGCTTTAGCTGCTGCGGCAGCGAAACCTATTTTTAAATTATAATCACGGTAGGACTTAATGTAAACTAACCCATGTTGGATCCTCCACCTAAGCTAGGCTTGTTAAATGAAAATCCTGAGACATTGGTTGCAGCTGGTGTGGCGCTGCCTTGAGAATTTTTGAACGAGAAAGCTGCAGCATTTGTTGGTTGAGCTGAACTTATACGTTGAGAATATGATGTTTACATTAAGATACCTGATTCTGCTTTGCCAAAAGATCCGAAAGGTGCAGGTGAGGCTGCGTTGGCAGAACCTCCAAACACAGACGATGTTGTCGTAGGGGCAGCAGACGAAGCTGCTCCGAAGACAGACGGTGTTTTAGAAGCTGCAGACGTAGATGACCCAAACACGGAAGAAGTAGCAGCAGGAGCTGCTGATGATTGCGCTCCGAACACGGAAGATGTTGCGGGAGCAGTAGTTGAAGCAGCTCCGAAGACAGAAGTCTTTGTGGAAGATGAAGTAGAAGTACCAAAAACAGATGGTGTTGTAGAAGCTGTAGACGTAGAAGTTCCAAACACGGATGATGTTGTTGAAGCTGTAGACGTAGAAGTTCCGAACACGGATGATGCTGTTGAAGCCGCAGATGTAGTAGTTCCGAATACGGATGGTAATGTTGAGGCAGCAGATGTAGATGCTCCGAAAATGGAAGGTGGTGTAGAAGCGGTAGAGGAAGAAGTTCCGAATATAGAAGTTTTAAGAGGTTCAGTAGTAGCTCCCCCAAATATAGATGTAGTCTTAGCAGCGCTTCCTGGAAATTAAGAAAATAATATATATTTCAAGCAAAAAATTTCAAATACCTCCAAAGATTGACGATTTTTGCTCTGTAGAAGTAGTTTCTGTAAACTTCGATATTAGCAGAAAAAAAAGATTTTGAGTTTTCAAACCTGCAGTCGTTGTATCTTCCTTCTTCACATCAGTTTTAGGTTCGGTTGTTTCAGATTTTTCTGGAATGTCGGTTTTCGGTGACTCTGCAGGTTTCACAGAAGTAGAAGTTTTCGTTTCTGCTTTAGAACTTTCTGAATAATCTTCTTTTAATGCCGAAAAGTAGTTCTTTAAAACTAACCCTCACTAGGAGCATCAATTGCATCCTTCAGAGGAGACTTTCCGAAGATTGAAGAAGTAGAGTTCAGGTCAACTTTTTCGGCAGGTTTCTCCGGATTACCTCCAAAAGAGAATGCTTTAGCTGAAGCGGGCTTGTTTGTAACTGAAAAACGAAATTGTTATTATCATTGCGTAGTAAAACTTACTCAATGATTGAGATCCTTGAATGGTGTTATCTTTCTTGGTATCCAAGCCTATCACACCTGAATAATAAAAGTGTAAGCTATCATTATGATACTATAAGCTTACTATTGACGCTTATCACATTAGGTGTACCAGTATTTACAGTATTCGTTTCCGAAAGTACTTTTGGAAGAGGAGTAGATGAGATCAAAGGCTTGTTGATATTAGTAATAAGACTTGGTGTAGCGATTGAAGTAGAGAAACTGCTGCTCACGGGTGTCTCTGGTTGTTTTACAACTGGAATTGGAACAATTTTCACATTAAAAACCCAATATATTACCTGTAGGAGCGATTGTTTGTAAAACCATATCAGCTTGAGTGGCCGCATCACTCATATGAACAACAGGTTTCACGATTGGTCGAGTTTTCTAGAATGATAGTTGAGAGGAAGCATAAAGGAACTAATATAACCTCAATTTGTTCTTTTTGTAAGGCTGAGATGTTCAAAGCATTTGGAGCTGAAGTTTGAGGCAGAGTTTCATTAGTGAAAGGCAATGCAACTATTCTTCTCAATTTAGGAGGATGTTTCAATTTAGCTTGAACAATCGCGGCCATTTCTCTTCTCATTGCGTCAAGATCGCCAGACGGAGCTGGTACAGGCTGCACACGCAAAATGTTAACCGCTAATACCTGCTTATCATTAGGTTTTCCCTGTTTCTTTACGTCTCTGAAAGAGTAGTTTACCAGTTTCAATAGAAGAATTCACTTACAATTTCTTGGCAACTTGAGCCACATGCTTGATATCATCTTCGACAGTGTCCAGGCGGAACCTGTACTTTATAATTTTCAACCGTATGAAACTCGTGCGGTATACCTCAGAGCTGTCATGGACTTATTGATAGCTTTCACTTGTTTATGAATCAAGTCGTCGGCTCCAATAGCAGATGGAAGTAGATGGGCGGATTTACTAACTTGTTGTTTCTTTGCTTGCTCCAGCATTTTTTTCGCATCAGCGTACTTCTCTTTTAAGTTGTCCATATGAATGACCAATCGTTTCATTCTCTCTTCCTAGAAAAAGAATTTGCATACAAATTACAGGAAAGCAAAATCTTACTCTATCGAAATCATCCGTTTCTTTTAACCTCTTCAATAAACTTTTATCTCCTTGGAACATATCAGCGATATCAGACTTTTCTGCTGCGGTCGCGAACGCTTCTGAAAACATCGCGTAGTACAAACTGTTTGAAAACACAGTACCTTTCAATTGTTTCTCTAAAGCACTCATACTTTCTTCGAGTTGTGAGTTGGTTTTAATCATTTCCAAAACGACTTCTTGTCCTTCAATATCATGCTCTGAACTAAACGTGTACAAAGATTGATAGAATGTGTTTACCACTCTCATGGACGATCGGTTTTGTTTTCTGTAAACCTGTGTGAACAACTCCAATATCATCTTTCTGGAAATACTGGTTTTAGAGAAGGGGAGGATTTCAAACTAATAAAATATAACAGCACAGATATACGACCGCTCTTCATATTTTTTTAAAAATGAATGAATGAACAGTACATGAGTGTTATGATTCAATTTTTGATGATTGCACTTACCAAGCCGGTCATCTCCTCCATCATTTTTTTGTAAACAGCCATGAAAGACTTTTTCGCCTGCTCTATTTCAGCTTTGTTATCTTTCACTACAGGTACAGGAACAGATTCAGTAGTGGTCTGAATGAGTTTCTAATTAACGATCAATTCGAGAATCTCACCTTAGTATGCTCTGTGAGATCGGCAGATGCAAGAGACTTTTGTGGTGATACCACTGGTTTCGGCGCAGGCTTAGCAATTGGATTGGGAGTAGCGACAGAAGGTGTTGTGCTTTGAGGAAATAGGCCTCCAGGTGGCTTTGAGAAAAGAGGAGTAGATGGAACAGGAACGGTAGCTGTAGTAGCTGCAGAAGCATTCCCAAAAATTGGAGTGCTAGCAGTAACTGTCGAGGTTGTTTTAGGTGCTTCACCAAGCAATGAAGAGAGAGCGGAACTTTTTCCAAAACCAGATGATCCAGTAAAGGCAGTGCTTGTAGCTGGAGTTGAAACAGTTGATAATGGAGTGGCAGAGCCTCCAAATATCGATGAGACACCAGCAGGTGGTCCGGGTGTTTTAGGAAACAAGGTATTCGAAGCTGGAGTAGCAGCAGCGCCTCCGAACAAGGAATTAGAAGCTGGAGTAGAAGCAGCTCCACCGAACAAAGATTTAGAAGCTGGAGTAGAAGCAGCGCCACCGAACAAGGAATTAGAAGCTGGAGTAGAAGCAGCGCCACCGAACAAGGAATTAGAAGCTGGAGTAGCAGCAGCGGCAGTAAACAATGATTTAGCTTTATCTGTGTGGAATTTCTCTCCGCTTGCTATAGATGGTTGAGAGTTTCCAATCACAACACCTTCCGAACTAATGATATCAGGTTTACTGAAATGGATGACATGATCCAATATGAATGAGTAAAAGAACATACACTTGAACATCGGGAACACCCAGATCTAAGATCACATGACTAGAAGCTAGAACCCCATCACTATTGAGCACCATAAGGATTGGAGAAGGTCTATGAGTCTTTGTCGCCGAATCCTCTGAAACGTATTCATATAGATATCCCATAGCAGAAAAACTCACCCAGGATGACAGTTTTCGACGAAGAGATATCCAACGCCATTCCTAATGGGAAAGTATCCGCCATTTCAGCATTTGTTGGAAGATCGAATCTATCACAATCATCCAAACTCCAAACCTGGGAGAGAACTATGAAGCATAGGACCAGAATAAATATCACCTTCCAGTCTTCCCCTGTTTTTCCTACCACAGTTATTTCACTCGTTTTCGAATTACATATCAAAACTAAGTTCCAGTTCACCAGTAAATGACTAGCAGTGAATATCCTAGGAGGGAACTTAGAAGAGGGATTTCCATATTGTAAATCAGGAAGAAGTATCCACTGCGGAGGCTTATTCTGAAGGATAACGATTAGAAATCCATAGCAGTAACAATAAACCTTCATAATTTTCAGCAGAAATGTGTAAGTATCTGATTTTCCCTCTTCAGAGAAAGACACGAGCCAATCTGTTGTTGCAAGCCAACAGAGTCCTGCAAATAAAAAACTTAAAGTTTAAATTCTGAAACTTCATACCACAAATCGTTAAGGAGGAACTTGCAGCAGTTAATGGTAGACCTTCTTTGACTGGGGTTTTCCTCACAACCTATATAGCAATAGATTTTCACGTCATAAATCTAATTATTACCTCTAATTCTGGCTTGAGTTGAATAATATTTCCCGCACTATCAGCAGCGGTCAACTGTTTTCCTTTTGGACTCCAACTGATTATTGTAAGAACATCCGGAAATTGTTTAATTCCCAATAATTTATAAATTTTCGGATCCTAGAAAACTCCGGGATAGTTGAGATATCTAGACGTAAGCAAACCTCCAAACTAACTGAACATACTATAACCGTTTTATCTGAGCCAGAAGCTGCGAATACGTCAGCTATGGTAGGGTTCCATTCTAAAGCTACTCCTTTGGATGTAGCATCACTTCCTAATCGAACTGAACAGAAATGAGCAGTCTGAAATACTAGGATAACATCAAGGTTTACGGGTCAAAAGCATACCGGTCCGGAATAGCTTTGGAAAAACACCCGAATATCGAATAGGTATACGAAACATCCAGTCGAGCTATTGACAAGAGCGCCGAGGATTTTTCCATCACAACTCACTCCAATAGATGTGATTTCCTAAAAATCGCATACGAAATAGAAACTGAGCTCAGCCTACCTCAATGTTATCTATGAGTATTGTTTTCTTGGGAAGACCTTGGAATTCTGTATTAACATTTTCTTTATTGACACGAAGATCATGAATTAGATTAGAAGGACAAGCAGTCAACTGAATCAAAGCATTAGCTTACAAAACTCTGAGAAAACTTACTTCCGTGCGTCCTGTACATGTTACAATCACTTGAGCTTGAGAAGATACAGCTACTGAAGGGAAACAACTCGTAATTTTATCACTTGATGTTATTCTGCACTTTTGAAGACCCGAAAAACGAAAATCCTGAAATGAATGGTTTTGATCGAAAGTCGGGGAAAACAGTCCCAACCGTCATTTCGACTGAAGTTTCATCACCCATTTCTCTCCTTTCTTGAATATAACTGAAATTAAGCAACTAATTAACGTTTCACACTCTTAAAGCAGGAAAAAATTATAATTGACCCTTGAGATGCCATAAACAAATTCAAATGCTCAGCACGCATTTTTGATGCGACGCCAAATCACACGGTAATGCTTGTTAGTTCTAACACCTTGTCTTAGCTGAGAAACAGAATTGTATGAGAATCATTTATTACATATGAACATAATACGAATAGTTAATGAACATTTACGCGATTACCCTAACTTCTAAGTGATTTACATGGGGGTTTTAGTAAAGCATTGATAAAAATTGTCATGAAATGAATTATGCGATGCCATATCCCAATAGCCATCCAGCGAAAAAGCCTCCCAACAGCCAAGCGTTAGCGTGAACAAACTTTGAGACCTGTAAGAATTGAAATTTAGCTTCAAGGAAGAAAACTGGGAACTGTACTTGTTTGTCGTTTATATCAATAGCGCTTGAACGTCCATACAGTTCCTTTTCAATTCCTTTCTTCAAATCACGGAGATCGTCTTCTATTTTGGAGCTGTTCAGTTTAATGTAACCACGATAGTTACAGAACTAAAAAATATAGTATGCTCTTCGCTCTCCTTACTCTGTTATACCTGGAAAGCTAACAAAGATACTCCCAGTACGGTAGCCGTGGCTTTACTACCCTTAGTAAACAAATAACCAGAGAGCCTAAATAGGAAATAAATTGAGATGTAAAAACTGTTTATTACATTCCAGCTCCTCCACCAACACTAACTTGTACGGGCACAGATTTGTTTTGTAGATTATCAATGAAAGACAGTACATCACCAAGAGCCCCTTTCTGTTTCTTGGGTAAAGCATCTCTGATAGAAGCAATGATCTGCTTGGGATCGGTCATTTCTGAAACAAATTTATATAATTGCGAACGAGGTGTATAAATTAATGGAGTATATAAGCTTATTGACGATGCGGGCTCTATGAGCGTCGTCCACAATTTTTTGATAGACGACATACGCAAACAAAAACAGCGAACACACATTGAGGGCCATTTGCATGCAAAATGCTGAAAGCAACCGTTCTATTCGCCGTAAAGCAGTGAAAATAACATTTAACGGGAAAAATTTCACGTTGGTTTTACGTGTGGTCACGTGAAAAATGTTGTGAAAGTTGTTTTTGAAGGAAAGACATATTTGGCAGGGATGCAATCAAAAAAAAATAGTTTATTAAAAACAAAATGATATGTACATCAAGTTTAAAAAACAATAGACAGGTAAAGCAAAGCCATTATTTTCTAATAAATTGCACATGAAGTTAAAGTTTCAATTGGATAGCCTCTTGAGTGTAGAAGAGCAGTACGGCCGTGATGTTCCGAAAGTTAAAGTAAAACAATTGCAACGATACGCTGATAGATTTACGTGAATATAATTCACCCGCAAAATTTGGAAAGTTTAAACCTAATTATAGGCAAATATTTACAACAATAAGAAAGATATAAACTATTAGTTACTATTTACATAATTATTTGAAGCTTGGCTTTAAACGAATTACGATTTAAATATGGTTTCTTTGAATTGGCATCTAGTTGGAATCCGTATAGTGTGCTCAACTGCAACTTTGAACAACGTGCGAGAGATACATGGAGTTTTTTGCTAAAGTTGTTACAATAGTGTCAGTCGAGTCTGAAGAGTTCTGTGATTCTTGATCGATATCTTTCTCTTTTTTCTGTAAAGAAGCAAAATAAATAAAAGTTCTGGAGGTAGAGGACACCTGAACCCCATTCGGCATGGCCCACGGCTGTAAATCAGCTGAACCCCAATACGTGAAGAAGAATACAGGCAAGATGGCGACAACTGCTGATATCTCGAATACTATGGTCCATTCCCGGGTTGAACTTGTTCTAAAACAGATCAACTTACACTGATACAGTAAAAGCAACTCACGATAGGATGTAACTGCTTATTAATTTGTTCATGATCGAGAAGAGCGCAACAACCGTAAATGATATTCCTGTAACGATTCCTGAGTATGCTGGAGCTAACTGCACAAGTGCTGTTTGAACCCCGGGAGTATGTAAACCTTAAACATAACATTATCAAGTTCAATTCTTTGTTTAAAACCTGCAAAAGCATTAGCCAAACATAAAACAATGATTGCAGGCGCAGGATGACCGATGTTTCCGAGTAAAGGTGTGATACCGACACATATTCCTAGTCCAAGGGAGGCAATAAAGTTGAAAAGCTTACATGAAGCCGTTTTTGCTAGAATATTTCGGATTACTAACGAACGAGAAGTATAGGAACTTACAAAGTAGAGGAGGTTTCTTGGAAGTTATCACTGAGGATAATGAAGACGATAAAGTCTTGGTGATGAAGAGAATGACAGAAGGCAAAGCAGATACTAAACCATTAACAGAAGATGAAAGACCGAGTACATCAGAGAAGAATTTTGGTAAGAACTGAAAAATGGAGATACCTTTTCTGATTATGTTATTGAACTACCTGTAGCATAATGACAAGTGGGTATTCATGGCAAACCAAGGCAGCAATTGCAACATAGAGAGGAGCACAGGTAAAGATTTGTTTCCAAGGAGGATTACCCCGATCGGTTCTTTTTCCTAGCCTTTCCTCCTCAATTTTTCTACAAATATAGGCATTTTCCATCTGAAAGTAGATTTTTGAATAAAATAATGGTAACTCATTACATACTTGAGAAACACAACAATGTTTCGATGGCTTATCAGCCGACAAGAATATCCAAATACAAAAGACGATCGCACATATTAAAGCTGATAAATAGAAAATAGCTTTCCATCCACCAAAATCCCCCGTAGAATCACACAAGACACCAGCAATTGGCAAAATAAGGAGTGTACCTTAAACAAGCATAATGTAAGTCAATTAACAATCGAGCATTTAATATTTGATCAATTTATGTTTTCTATTTTTGTATTTTGAACAATTCTCACACAACATATCCGCATCGTCAATAAGACTTATTGAATTAGGAAAAACTCCTTTTAACTTTTAATTTACGTGAAATTCTAAAAGTAAACATTCGGTAAGTTAGTACACAAGCTGCTTTTATGTTGGTTGATCTAATCGTTTTTGTGAAAAGAAAAAGAAAGAAAATGAAAATGACTATTGGTGTTTATCTGTTTACCTATTTGTCTTCCACCCGTAACAAATCCAAGGGCAAATGGACGTTCTTTGGGGGGAAACCATCGAGTTATCATTGAAGATGCTGATGGAAATAATAATGCATCTCCCATTCCTGTTATAACTCTTAAAGATAGAAATTTGCTTATTGAATCACATGTGTACTTGTACTTACCTCATGAGAAATACCAACCAGACCGAAGTGGAAGCGACCAGTGGGATGAGTGAGTTCGAAATGATCAGCAACAGCAGCGAGACGCACACTGACCATTTTCCGTTTAGTTTATCTGCCTGCCAGCCAGTTATTAACATGAAAAGTGATCCGAAGTTCTGAGCAGCAAAGATGAAACCTTAAGATTTGAGCATTATCAAGTCGACAATGAGCTAAGGTAAACCTTGTTGGGTGTTAGACCAATCGAGTTTGTAGCGTTCAGTACATGGGGTTACCATCACGTCATCCGCTGATCTGTAAATCAGACATCCATAACAGTTTTGAACAATGATTATTGAAAACCTTTTGGATTTACATGGCGGGCTCTGAGATAAACTGATGGATTTATCGTCATCAGTGATATTCTCAAGTAAATCTCTTCTTGTGCGGTTCAAAACATCATCATCAGTCGGATTTTCCAATTGAATTGGATGTTTTCTAACCATACACACCATACTTTGTGAAATGTTCGAAGTTGATACAGATAATGAAATAAAGCATAGACATAGTATAACAGCAAAAAAGAAACGAGTAGATGGGAATATACGTTTTCTCTCAGCTTTAATGAAAACGGGTGGTGGTTCGAGAGGCGAAACTTTCGCCATGTTCGGCTCTGAAAAAAAAAGTTGGAATGACTACTAATATGAACTTAAATAACGACAATATAATGAAAGCACACGGTGGTCAACTACACACGCCATTGGTTGTTCAAGCCCTAATAGGTAGGAAAACAGTAAATACTTAAACTTACTCTAAAGTGATCGCAAAAAACGTAAGAGATGGTTTTTACAAGGAAACATATTGTGATTGATAGAGATCGTAGAGAAAATGAGATAGAGATACGAGTCAACAAATGGAACGAAACGGTAAACGAGTGATTCTTAGAAAGTAGACATGAGTTGTCTGTTGTAATGTTTAAACTTTTGCTTCTTTGTTAAAAAAGAAAGAGAGAGAGATTGACTAAAGAAGGAATGAAAATAGATGAAATAAGCCGTTTGCTGCCGGTGAATAATAGATAAAAACGGATATGAGGTTAAAGATGGCCAGTTGAAGGAATAACACAGATTGACATACTTATACTTCCTTCTTCCGCAAAAGAAAAATTTCTTTTTCCTTGCTTATGTTTATTTTTTTTTGAATCACACGAAGCATACGTCAGCTTCTGTTAGAAATGCTTAGGATGGAGAAACGTAAGAAAGTATGAGAGACGCTTGTCTATAATCTGGATGACCAAAATGCAGATGATGATGGTCATAAAACAAGTTATGAGTCTTTGAAAGTATTTCAAAAAAGAAAAAAGAAAAACAAAACATATTTGGTGCTAGTCAATGACATATAATCAAATTGACGGGATGAACGGAACGGATTTCAAAAAAATGATCATCAACCGTCCTGTGCGACACTGCTCCCCATTAATGAAATGGGCGATGCCACGTCCACGGGAAAGTTTCACGTATACACGTGCCAATTTGAATTTTCCAATATTTATTTAAAATGTGATAAAAATGAAAATGGCAAATAATATTTTATAAATTTAAAAGAAGATTGAAATGTTTGAAGAGGTCCGATATTAAGCTTGTTAACGTGATAATTATTTTTCAGCTTAAAATGTCAGAAGAACATTTAAGTCAAATATGTGGGAGGCGCGAATGGACGCAATGACTTATCAACTGAACTTGATAACTTTTTCTTCGAAACAGTAAAGAATGATGAAGAAATGAGAAAAAGAGAGAGAAAAACAAAATGACAATCATATTCGAGGCAAAAAGACATTTCATTTAAATATTCTTTGATTAACTTGAGAATTTCAAGTAGAGAGAAAAGGAACGACTGTTTAGAGAGCAAAGTCATAGAATTGAGCAGCCTGGTTGCAGACAAATAAACAGAAATAAGCCAATTTGAATAGGATAGTCATCGAATTCATTGAAATCTCTTCTTCTCAATTTCTATTATTATTCGTCATCTTCAAATTCATGTGAGAGTTTTGACGAATTTGAACGAAAGTAAATGAACGTTGAAATAGTTCTGTATATGGATATATAGGTAAATAATAAGAAAAAAAAGTGAAAATGAAACACACAAAAGAGAGAGAGAGGACTGGTCAGTTAGTGTTCGGTCAGCAAGACTAGCCACTACGTTTATTTCAAAAAAAAATATTAACTTTACGAAACACGACATTTGTTCAAAATCATTTTTGAGTCCAATGTGAGTGCATTGCATACCCAGGAGCTTGCAAATAGAGAAGAACAGCAGATTTGGAACAAAATGTTTTCTGGCACGTATACACAGACATATACACAGTCAGACAGACAGCCCTCTCACAGTTTCAATCCCCCGATTGTTGCTGATTGTTAAACATTCATCTTACTTTCAGTCAACTTCTTGAAGAAAAATGAAGAGAACAACAAGAAAACAACATCAACGGATGCCTATTGATCGCATAAGGATCAAGCAAACAACAGAAAAATAGAAAAAGAAAATCGATCACACTTTACTAAGGTATTATTTTCTTCCAAAATTTCTTAGTCTCAACTGGACAACATAGACATCTGGCTTATCCGACAAAAAAAAATAAAAAGTGAAAGTTATATAAGAAAATCAAATTTTCAGCTTTTCGTTTCGGCCACTTGTTTGTTTCAATTGAAATTAAAAAATCGTGTAATTACAAGTTTTGACATGAGTTTGAGAACGTGTTGTATTGCCATGGAAAGTGGTAAGCAAGGGGTCATGTATGGTCAAACTTCTTGTAGAAATGACTATTTCCGAGAAACTGGCTTCATAATAAAAAAGAAGAAGACATTAAGAGAGAACGAAAAATACTTGTTATACATATAATACTTAAAGTATCATTAGATTTTACTATTTAATTTTCTAAAAACACACACAGTACGGAGCACCTGCTAACTTCAAGTCTACTTGACCACGAGTTTAGCCACCCCCCTTCTCACTAGCGCACAGACACAATGTTGATGATGATGACGATTGTTTTGACGAAAAAATTAAGTAAAAATTGATTAGTTGAAATAAAACTGGAAATTGGGCTTGGATCGTACAAGGACGAAAAGGATGATCGAAGCCCATACCGAGTACGGCAGATTTTCAAAATAATGTTTTGTATAATGTGAACGAATGAGCAACTATATTTGGTCTGACCGAAATAAATATAAAAACTTAATTATTAGGAAATAGATGAATTTTGCAATATTTCTCTCTTACAACTTCGACACGCTTAATTGGCGATAAGACGGAATACGGAGAAACTGCTGGATGAGGAAGGAGAAGAGAGGATTGAGGAATGTGTTGAATGTTGAAGAATAGAAGTCGATTGCTTGATATTGTTGAGAAAAATAACTTTACCAATCATCAAAATAACAACTAAAACAAAGTAAAAAATAAAATTTGGTGAGAGATGAAGAAGTGAGGAAGAGAAGGCAGGACGGAGGCGTTCTCAAACTGTTCAAACAGTTGTCGTTCACCTTTTGGTTTCAGTTGTTAAAATATTTGAAAATTTCTTATAGAAAAAGTATCTCTCATATGGAAAGTAAAGTTATCTGGAGGTCTATAACGTTCCTTCTATTTTTCGTTCTTTTCAGATGATTGAAAAGAAATGACAAAGAAAAGAAAGTAGGAGGTAGAACATATGGCATTCAGGTAAACAAACGATAAACATAATAGTTAAGAGTAAAAGATAAACATTATGCCAAATAGATAAAGCAGATATGCCACTGAAAAATAAATAAATTCCATGTAAATGGTTGAGAATCATGATCAAAAAAGCTATAATAGACGGACTAGTTCAGTTGTGTAACTAGGACAGTCCGTGTCTGTGTGTGGAAAAGGAGAGAGGAAGAAAAATAAATGAAAAGCTTCAGTAGCAATAGGTTGAAAACTTTAACAACTTTTCCGTAATTGGACAGAAAGGGGAGGGTCCTCTAGAGATTGTCAGGATGACTAAGCTCTATAGGACGGCTGAGCACATCCGCCTGTCTGCACAAGCTTTCACAACAGTTCGTGCTTTCAACAACTTGTCCAATTCCATTTTTGCCTTATATATACGTATGCAGGAGGATCCAATTTTTTATCAAAAATTTCCATAAGTTGTAGTCAGGGTAAGTTGCGTAAGCTTTACCGGTTCAGCATGACAGGCTTTTGAACTTCAGGAAGTAGTAGCAACGTGTGATAACAAAAAATATTTTTTGAAACAATAAACAAAATAAGAATAATATGCGAAGTCATAACACAAAAGCCATAAGATCAAACTCTAAATTCGGTATAAAGACCGTTTTGCTCGCAGTTTGTGTATCGTCTTAACAAGTTAAAGAACAGAAAGCAAACATACAACTTCTATAATGAACGACTATTCTCATAAAATACGGAAAAGAATAAACCAAAACTATAATGATAGATTTATATATCAATTCCTTTTGGTCAAATAAAACAAAAAAACAAAGAATACGTGAAGAGAGAGAGAGAGAAGGAGTGACAGGAAGAGCGAGTGGGAGTCACTTGTACATCTTCTGAAGACACTTGGAGAAAGAGGAATTGAGTTTGTTGAACCTTCAAAAGTATCTGTAACTCTTTCGAAGATTAACAAATGACGACGCATTAATAGAATGTCGCCTATATACAAACGAGTATCACATAAAACTAGCGAATGCTGGGAAAAAAGATTTCAATTTGAACACTCAAAACTCTACTTTATTTTTTTCTTCACGTTTTTTTCATATGCAGAGTAGGGTGTCGATGCCAATTGGTCTTGTTAGATCAAAACGGCATGGCGCGTAGATCACAAATGAGTACATAAGCAGTACATGAACACAAATTGATCGACTAGATATAGCCAATCAGTCCATTATCACTCTCTATTCTCCTCTTTTCTTCAACTTTCATAAGCTTATATCGCAACTCCACTATGAATAGAAGAATGAGGAGAAACACATAAAGAGGATCGTCATTGAATAATTTCCAGCATTCCGATGTCCACCCCCTCCACAGACATTCTATTTACATGATATTTCCTTTTTTCTTATTTGGAATACTAGTTTTTTTTGCGTAAAAGAGCTGTGAATCTGGTCATTTTCATTTTCTTAGTCTTCACACCTACACGTTACACGTCTTACTTAAACACACAGATTTATGAATTGAGAGAATTCAAGAATACAAAAACTGCGTCATTAGAATAATAAGAGAATGACGGAAATGAATCACAGGATGATCAGAAGGTTAAACTCACGTGGGCCTTCTTTTCATTTACTCAACGCAGGCGTATGAACATGGTTGTGTCAAAAATGGATGGCAATTTTTGATGAAGCGAAACGTGGAAGAAAATTAGTTTGAAAAAACAAACAGATGAGTGGATCAGCGGCACTCACATTCGAAATGATTTGGATCAATCAACGAACCAATCGCGTTCCGTCGGAATAAGCCTTTTTCGAAAAGTTCAACTGAAAACGATGTTCGAATTATCTTTTTCATTTCTTTCTCTTTCATAGTTTTCTTATTTTTTCTTCTTACAACTATTGTAGATAAAGGAATGACATTGAAGTTTTTAGTGATTTGGAATTACTCATTTCCGTATGAACCATAGTCTCTTTGGTCTAGGCGTTCAAAAAGAGATTAATACTTTCTGAATCATTTTTCTTCTATATTCAAAATATTTTATGCTAAATATAAACTTCTTTATTTACGATGATAACATTTCTCTTGTGTCTGTTACTTTCTTTCCTTTCTTGAAATATCCTCTCCGGATATTTTTGAAGCTTTACGGTCAGCGGAGGAAGTACTATGAGAAGAAAGAATTTCACGAGCTGTCGGAACTTCTTCATCAGAATCGTGTAGACTTCTGGCAGTTGGAAGATCTTCGGATTCTACATTCAAATCATTCGATGTTGTAGATTTGGCAGGACTAATAGAGTTCTCTCCAAAACTCAAATCCAAACTCTTATCATCCGAGTAGTCATCGTAAGCAGTTGAACCACTTTTAAATGCATCCACCTGAATTATGATATTAGAAAAGACGAAAAAACAAAAAGATTACCATTGGAAAATCTATCGCTTCCATCTCTTTAGCAAGTTTGATAGCTTTTTCGTACATGTTGGCATAATGCTATATAACTGGATATAATAATGAATAAAATGCGATGACACATACAGAATCGCGATGTGTGTTGAACTCTGTACTTCTAGATGGATTAGTTTCAACAGGTCCTGCAGCAAAAGAAACACCGGGAGTGGGTGGATCAGGCTATAATAACATATTTTATGGAAAAAACATATTAAAATTATTTTAGAGAACTTTAAACAAATGTCCCAATGTCCTTGCTCGTGTCTGATAAGTTTCCAAAACATTTGATACATCAAAACATGCTCTACGCTTTAGAGTGAGCCGATCTCCATGGACATTATACCACTTAAAATAACAATAATAAGTTTTAAATAAAAATTCCCTCAAAAAAATAACCTCATAAATGAATAGACAAAGAAAGGTTGATATCAAACTACAAATGAGGGGATACGAATTGAAGTAAGACGCAATAATCAATGATGTTACGAACAATCCAATAAGAACAATGACAGATGCCATCATGGTTATCCTAAAAGGAAAGGATCAAAGATTAATCATCACATTTATATACTTAACTTCTACTATCCTTTCTCATTTCTGGCTTAGTTGTCATCTCGGCTGCGAGAACAACCGCTTCTCACAAACTTCACGTTATAAATGAAATTTCATGTATGCTCATTCAAGGCGTCCTAATTAATGTTCAAACACATTATTTTCCCTAACTTTTGTGTTTAATTTTTGGTTTCTTATTTTGTTGATTTGTGTACATCTAGAAAGCCTTAACAGTTCAGTTTTACGGTAAATCAGTGTTTTCCATGTTCGAACATTTCTTCGCACATTGTATTTCTAAGAAATTCCGACAACCTGATTGACACTAGCAGTTCACAAACTCATCTTTGGCCTAATAAGCGTAAACCACGCCCCTTACCATACTTTCTAATAAAGATCTTTATTAGTTAGTTTACCTTTTGTATCTTCGATGACAAGTGGTCATCTTTTCTTAACTTACTCGACTTTTTTCATTTTGTTTTATTTTCAGAGAATGTCCGAATACTGTGCTAACTCTACATCCACTTCCAGTTCGGATATGGATTCTGCTAATGTGTAAGTCTATATTCCATATTTACTTTTTCATCTTTCGCTGTTGTTTCATTTCATTCCTATATAAGTTTTAGTTCAAGTGAGAGTTTTGCAATTTCACCCAGAGCGGGATTTCAACAATTTAATCATCTCATCAATGCCCCTAAAAAGCCAAAACTGGGAGCTCGTTTCAAAATGGAGGTAAGTACATGTGGATAGTGCAAGTCATAATAACTGTTTGATGTTTAGGCTAGAAAGAATCTTTTGAAACATTTCGATGAGCCCCTCTATCGCAAATAACTCATAATTCTGTAGAAAGCACTCGGACTTTGTACGTATCTCTCTATCATATCTTGTATAACCCAAGATATTTAGAAATAATTAATTTTCATAATGAAAGCCTCGCAATATTTTTTAGAAGTTTAACCGTTTGAATATAACACCTCAGTCATTAGATCTTACGTAAGATGTTTTAGAGTTCTCTTTGATATTTAACAGTTTTAATATTTTATAAGTTGTCTTTCTTTCTCATATTTCTTTCTCTGCTTTGTCATATATTCTTGATCTCTCTCTCTCTCTCTATTCCTCTCTCTCCCTCTCTCTCTCTCTCTCTGTTTTCATCATTTTCCGGTAATCAACGTTTAACCTCATCTTGTCATATTAAACTCATTCCTGTTTGAGCTTCTCTCTCTGTATGTTAAAAATTGTTCATTAGAGCTATCATAATAAATATTTGAAACTTCTTCATGTACCTCTCCATCTTTCTAATAGACATCTGTGCAGCCGTTGTTGAAAATATTATTTTTCAAAATTTTGTCGATCAAGTTTCTTTTATCTGATTTATTACTGGGCAAAAAGTTTGTTTTCCCCTACTTTCTTCTTCTCATTCTGTTTCACTCTGAAGAACTGAGAAAGGGTTGAAAGAAAGACTTTGTAAGTTTTGTCAAGTTAACTAAACTGCAATATCAGCGAAATGGCCTCTTTCTGATCGTTTTGTAACCTCTGGTTTCTTAAATGAATGAGGATCCAAAAAAATATTTCAGATAACATCTTCTTTTCTTCGACAAATTGTTCATCTAGTTTACCGGAGAGCACCTGATGACGAGATGATGGCATATTTAAGGAGAAAATTTGAAGGAGACTGTCATTTGTTTCATTTTATAAATGAGAGAAGTACTCTTCATAGTTCTCCTGGTGGTCGAATGGGGTGATACACAGCTATTCGGTTAGTTTTCTTATAATCTTCTTTTAAAATCCTTTTCTTTCAGGGTTATTGGGAGGAGATGGTTTGTTCAATGTTAACCAAGTTATCTTAGTTCAAACCGTTTTCAGAAGGCTTTGGTGATGGAGGGAGAGGAAGATTCGGCGGACCAGCTGGTTTCTTTTCATATTTTGTATTCTCTATTCAAAAGTAAGTTCAGGACCTTCAAATGGGGGATTATTGGGTGGACTCATGGCGGGTTTGAATGCTGATCTTCCCAACAATCGAGGTTTTCCATCTGATCGGCAAAAAACTCATTTACTTTAGGAAATCAACAAAACCAGCAGAATGGTGGTTTACTGGGCTCTTTACTCAATTCAGGAAATCAAGGAAACAGTCAGTTGCTTGATATGGTGAAAGGTGTGGCTGGAAAGGGCTTATCCATTCTTGATGCTTCTAAGAAAGTTGATGTTCTGAGTGACATGGAAGTATGTAGAATCAGTTTTGTGCCCACAACAGCATTAAACTTTAGAGATTTCGGGGTGGACCAAAACCCAGCGATGCCGAATGGAGACCACGTGCTCAAAAGTTTTGTAGAAGATTCCCTAATCATCCTCGGTGCAGGTGATTTTAATCCCCTTAATAGTACAGCAACAAATATGTTATTAGTGGTGGCAACACTCCTATGATTGGAGATCTCTCATCCATTTTGGATAATTTGAACAATGGTATCTCACAATTCTTACCTGGAATTCCTAGGTACTGAATAAGTTAATACATGTCAATCATTCACAATCGTTAGACTTAACATCCGAGACCCATTGGCTTCTGTGAATGGTGCTCTTCGTGGACTTCTTGAAGGATTCCAGATCAAGCTTGGAGAACTGGACCCTGAAGCAGCCAAGACCATTAAGGTAATTAATGATGTTACCAACTGATTATTGTTGGAATTTGAGAACGTTTGTCGCGGGAGACAATGCAAGCAACAACCTAAAAACGTTATTGAGAAGAAACGTCTTGTCCAAGCAAAGGTGAACCGCCTGTTATAAGAAAAAATAATGTTGTCCTTTCGTAGATGTTGGAGTTTGATCAACAGTACACAGGAAAAGATACGGATAATACAGATAAGATACAGCTCCGATTGGACAGAACCCAACAGTTGAAAGAAGCTCTACTTGAAAAAGCCAATCTATCGAGTGTGGTTTGGCAACCATTAATGTACCAATGTTACTACTAATTACTAAGGTTTCACCATTGAATGACGGTGTTTTCGATTCTGACATTCTTCTAACTGAAGATCAAGCTGTTTTCCTGCTCAATGACTTGGGTAAAGGCAAAAGTGTATGCGACATACCGTATTTCTTCGTATTGACTCCGTTAATTCAAGGCAAGGCATCGTCGAGATATGATGGAACCAGAAGATTTCGATACTACGTTAGACGGAAATCGTACTGCTGAAGAGCTTCTAGAATTGAATGAGAGAAGAAAGAGGTTGATTCATCTTGTTCTACATAACTAGGCGATTCTTTCAGATCTGCCATGTTCTTTGAAGAAAATGTCATTCAACAATGGGATCCAAACTCCCCCGTTGCATTTGTATTGGATGATTCTTTAGGTTTTTCTGAAATCAGACTTATACTTTCTCTTGAACGTTTAACGTGAAAATCACGTGAATACCATTTTTCGTCGAAATATCGAACAGAGCGGTTGCTTTTCATTCTTGCAAATCGAGTAGTGTATGGAGTTTCTTACTTCTACATTTCAGAGGAAGTGGATAAGAATACTGTAAGAGCGGCTGTTAAAGATATACAGAGCCAAACATGCCTCCGTTTCCGTGAATATAGAACACCTCCAAGAATTCATCACATTGTTTATTATAAAGTGGAACAACCAACTTTGTAAGTTATTAAACTCGATCGACTCCCATATTTCCTTCTTTTGAAGCTGCGGGCTCTCCTATATTGGCAAAACAAAAGATATGAGTGCTAACCCTGTTTATCTCTCTTTTCAATGTACTGAAGTAAGATTTCCTTCCAAAAATTATTAATATTTAAAATAATGGATAGAGTAAAGGAGTTGCCATTCATGAAACTCTTCATGCTCTTGGTGTCGCTCATCAGCATCTGCGATTTGATCGTGATCAGCATATAACAGTAGACTGGAGCAACATAAACCCTCAAATGTATGATTCTTTTGTGGTGGTAGACTCAAAGATATACACGAGGTTTGCAAACTTCTCCTATATACTTCAAGTCTCTTCTCTCTAGTTATGGCGTACCTTACGACTATGGAAGTATAATGCATTACAATGCTTATACAGCAGCCTCGAATGTTGTCAAGCCTACGATGATTCCGAAGGTTTCAAGAAACTAACTAACTCAATCCTTCTCTTTTATTAAGGTTGACTCACAAAAGAACATGAGATTGCTTGGTCAGCGGCGCGCTATGAGTGCAAGAGATGTTGAGTTGGTTAAAAAGATGTACTGCATGCCAGGTTAATATGAAGTGATGACTTCATTTTAATAAGATATACTGTATTCAGGATGCAAAGATACAAATGTTTATTGTGGAGCTTGGGCTTTAAAGGGTCTCTGTACGAATCCTAACAATTCTGGTTGGCTCCTACAGAATTGTAAGAAAAGTTGTAACGTGTGTGGACGATAGAAGATTACCTCTTGATCATGTACCTCCTTATCTGTTTCTCTTAATTTTTGTAAAAACACTTTGTTTTTCTCATTTAAATGATGTTCAAAATAAAATCTCAAAAGACCTTCACATTCAAACTTCGAAAAAGGAATTTTAATGAATACCATTAGAGTAGAAGGACAAACAAGACCTTTTACCATCTTAACGTGATGTCATTTTTCAAATGAACAGAAAAAAAAAGTGAACTCAAGACGATCACAAGTGTCTAACGATTGAATTTTGTGACAAAAAGATTGGCTGCCTATCATCTTCTCTTTCTTTGATGAAATCATTTGTCGCTAAATACTCGACACGGAAGGATTGTGTACGAAACCGGCCAAAGCTCAAAAAAGTCGGGTTTTCTCTCTTAAGTTCCACTGAAGATAAGCCTTGGTTGGGTCACAGGAGATGAAGACGACAACAGAAAAAAAAACTACTAGTTGTCTGTTGGAAATTTCCACTGTCACAAATGACATTTCGGTGAGCGATCTTAATAGGTTAAGTCTTGTTCTGCTTACCCAATCTCTTATGATGTCATAGATGGTTATCAGTTTCGAGGCTCATTGCCTCGGGGACAGAATATTGCCTCCTACCGTTTACAACCACAGAAGTTTCAACCTTATGATCGGTAACTGGTTCCTAACATGAAGAAAGGACGCAATCAAAAACTTTTAATTTGATGTCAGAGGGCGAGGAACCACCGTCAAGAAACGTTGCTACCTTGACGACTTCTGATGATCTTCCTAGTTCTTTTTGTTTTACTGTCTCCTCTCGAAGCTCAACGAGGTATGTACATTTTCTAATATCCAGCTATATACTTTTTAGAACGATGGGGAGACCAAGGTGGTTCTAACGTTGATCCCAGATTCGACACGGATGGTAGATTTGGTAACAGGGACTCAAGATTCAATGGCGGTGACCCGAGATTTGGGAACGGTGACCCAAGATTCGGGAACAGTAACTCGAGGTTCGAGAATGCTGACCAAAGACAGGGTAACGGTGACCCGAGATTCGGAAACGTTGACCAACGATTTGGAAATAGAGACTCAAGGTTCGGGAATGATCCCAGAGCTTCTCAAAACCCATTCGATGATCGTGGTAATAGACCTGGAGGTTTTGGACGTTTTGGTGGAATCCCCCCTCCAGTCGGTCCTCCTCCCTTTGGCTCAAGAGATCGTTCGGTATTATTCATACACTAATATATAAATCTTTGGTAATGTTTAAGCCATTTGGAATGCTCGCAGACATACCGAACCCTCATGGTCCTTCTCCACGAGGACACAATCCGTTCGGAATCCCACCACCTAGAGGGCCACCTCATGCTCTAAGAATGCGCGGACGCGAAAGACGAGGCCATTTCCGTTTCGATCACGCGATGAAGCTTCGTTCCCGCCCGGATGATTGGAACAAAAGTGCAAGAAGATTCTGCCGTCGTTTCCCAGGACACCCATCGTGCAGGTTTTTTTGAAGGCGGAACCAGAAAAAAATACCTTGATTGAACTTCAGAGGAGGTAATGGTCCTGAGTTTACCGAGTTTCAAACAATTGTAACAACCGTTTTCCGTAATGTAGGAAACTACTTACCCAGAGTGCCTAGGTAGGAAAGGAAACAAGAAACCCCTTTAACCATTTATGCCTCTAGAATCAACATCCGCAATCCGTTGTTGAATATTCACCAGGATTTGGTTGAAGAAGCAAAAAAATATCATCCAGTATATGGACAGAGAGATGAAAGCATCGTAAAACATATCAGGGTTTGCTTCCTTCATGACATTACCCATTTTCATATAATATATTTCAGAACGTTTGCCGCAATTTCAAATGTCAAGAACAAGATCAAAAACGAGAAGAGTTCAGAGAAACTATTGTCACAAAGGTAAATCATATGATCCTCTATTGAATCCCCAAGTTGCGTTTAAGATTTATGATTTCGAAAAAGCTGTCACCGGAAAAGATGAAACTGATGCTATTACTCTGCGTTTCGATCGAACCCAACAAATCAAGCAGGCTCTGTTAGAAAAAGCCAATCTAACAGATGTGGTAACATGAAAAAAACATCTGAGCTCCAAGAACTATTATCTTTGAGGTTGTTGCCGCTGATGATGGAATATTTGATCGCGATTTGCTGTTGACTGAGAAACAACAAAACTTTTTGCTTAATGAGCTCGGAAAAGGTGGTGTTGGTACTGATGAGGTGCCTGATCCAGGGACAGATGATGAAGAATCTGATTCCGATTCTGATTCTGACTCTAGCTCTGGTTCAAACTCTAAAGAAAAACAGCTTCTTCAAACGAGCACAGTCGCCAACGCACGTTTAGCCAGACAACGAAGGTATTAGATTGTTGCTGCTATTTCATTATCAAACTCTTAGAGCCTCGGTTTTCTTCGAAGAGAACTTAGTGCAGAAATGGGATTTAACCAGGCCAATTCCTTACTCAATGGATGAGTCTTTGGGTAATTAAGAAAAGCTCATAACTTTACTTTATATTCCATATTTACAGAAGAACTGGATAGAGAAGATGTTCGCCAAGCCTTGGCTGAAATTACAAAGAATACTTGTATCAAATTCCAATACTTCGCTGCTACACCCAGTGGCTATCATATCAATTATTTGAAGGTGGACAGCCCAACATTGTGAGTGACAACGGGAAGTACATTACTTGGACGAGAGTTCATTAACAACAACCGTTCCCAACGCACTTGAAAGTATAAATGCTAAGTGCGAAAGTGGTTTACATGAGAATGACTCACGGAAAACGCTGTAATGTCAAGTTTAAACAGATAGTTTCAGCTGTGGTTTGTCATACATAGGCAGAACTGATCCAGCAAATCCAGTTTACCTCAGTTTCCAATGTGGTGATGTATGACAGAAAAGGAAAAAAACGCTTTTTCAATGAAATTAGCATATTACAGTCCCGTGGAGTTGCCATTCACGAAACGATGCACGCCCTTGGAGTGAACCATCAGCATTTGCGAATGGATCGAGATCAGCATCTAACCATCGATTGGAGTAACATAAACCCACAACATTATGATTATTTCGTAGTTGCTGACTCGAAACTATACACAACGTAACAGGAAAGACTATTTGAACGCAAAAAATGTTCTCGTTAAGTTATGGAGTGAAATATGATTATGGAAGCATAATGCATTATAATGCATACACTGCTGCTGTTAATGTAACGAAGCCGACAATGGTTCCAAAAGTTTGTTTTATCTTTGATCTCCACATCTACGATATGAGTATATAGCTGAACACGGCTGAAAACCTAAGACTACTTGGACAACGAACTCGAATGAGTAAAAGCGATATTGAAATATTGAATAAGATGTACTGTAAACCAGGTATCTGTCCATTTCTCTGATTGACAAATCATCATTTGATTCAGCGAACTGTGAAGACAAAAACGTCTACTGCGGTGCTTGGGCGTTGAAGGAACTCTGCAACAACCCCAGCCATAAGGGGTGGATGGTTAACAACTGTCGAAAGAGTTGTAACTTCTGTTAAGTGTAAGTATCGATAAAAACATATGAGCATTCCAATTTTTATATTATTTAAATACAAGAAGTCTTTTTGTATGTTGAACAAGTGAAATATGATGAAGCATACGAGATTAGTATTACTGAGGGCAACAATGGCAACAACGAGGTTTAAAACAATGCTTACACATGAGACTAGGGGGTTTAGTGAGGGATGAGGGCTTGTTATATCAATAATTATATTTCTTCATCAACCGTCAAGGTTCTTATCCGTTAAAATGCAAATTAATATCCTAATCAGTCTGTTGACTCAAAGCAAATTGAATACGGTGACGTCACTGATATCTCCGAAATGTCTTATTGGCAGTCTCTAGAAAAAATGTAAACATCCAAACAAAATCTTAAATGCCAAGATACCTCGAGTCTTCCAAAATACAGACGTTTCATTGCTGGCTTTCGTGGTGCATTGAGAAGGTGACCCATGGGTGGAGTTGATGGACGAATTGGTGAAGATGGCAGGACGCTAGAAAAAAGAAATCCGTTTGATTTGTATGTCCTCTCAAACTTACTCTGAATCCTCATCCTCTTCGTCATTGTTTTCGATTGTTGGGGATGAAGGACATGAATCTTCAGAAACGTTATAGGTTTTATCCAGCTCTTCAGAGATGAAATCAAACTTTGGCCTTTTAAAATCATAGGACACATCCGGAAGTGCTCGTTTTAAACAACGTTGCTCATAAAGGCTGAAAATCGAGAAAAAAAAAGAATAAAACGGTTTTATAACAGTTGGGTTAACGTACCTCTCGATAGGCTGAATAGATGAGACTAGAGCATTCATACCACCACTCTCCATCGTTAGAGTTGTTCTGGAAAGTAGAAAATAGATTGTGCAAAAATGGGGAAAAAAGAGGTTTTATTTGAAAACAGAGAAAATTGAAAGAAACGAAGAATGGAACTCAAGAGAATGAAGAGGGCAAAAGCAAGTTCATCAGGAAAACTATGGAAATGAATTCAAAAAAGTGTGAGATGAACAGACAAAGGTAAAAAAGAGGATTTGTTCGAAGAAAAAAAAACAAAATTTCTTTCTTCCATCAAAGGTTTTTGGGAAATTTTTTTTTCACCCACCTCTTCACTCGTGTTTGTTGAAGAGAATGAAAGACACTGTCGATCAGAAAATCAAAAAACGAGACAAGTAAGACGAAGTGTTTTTTTTGGAGTTTTGGTCTGTGCGTTGAGATTTTCAGTTGGTTGATGGGCCGAAAAATGAGAAACAGTTAGTCATTTGAGGTATTTGTTCAATAACTACATGCATTCATCAATCCATAGACGGTGATGATGTACGTTGAAAGAGATTTTAAAGTTATTTCAAAACTTCATCATCTGTTTCTTTGTGCGAACGTATCAAAAAGACAAAAGTAATACAGAAGGAGAAGTTTGCTGAAAAAGGAAGAAGGAACAATGATGTTCAACACATTCATAGCGTATAAGGACTAAATGATTTCAACATATGTTACGACCAAATATGATGGGTATGATTCATGCGACAACAGCACCTCTGGTGCTTACATAACCACAGGATACTAAAGAATAATCATAATCCGTCCTCGTATTATCTTAAGCAGAGAGTCAGACATAAACAAATGATGAAAGAACTTGTACATGAGGTCAAATCTCTAGGTAATAACCAGAGGTAACGTATAAGCTTGACCTGTACACCTAGCACACGTCACTCAATGATACTGTACAATACAGAAATATGATAAATGGTAAGCGATTGCTTCATTCAAGAGTTGACACATGTATACATACAAATATCCCAAAGGAGGAAAAGAACAAGAAGAAGAGGAAGAAGAGCAGTTTCAATACCATAACTGAGCCTTTGGAACATCTTTTATACCTCTACTTTACTTGATAATGGAATTTATAAATTGATGAACAACTTCATACAAAACGTTCCGACGCGGTTTTCATCAAATAATCGGCAAAATACTGAACAGAAAGCGGATGCGGAAACACCAAAAAGATGCATATTTAACCTATTTAGCTGTTTATGTGAAGAAGATGAAGGAAAAGTAAAAAAAAAGGATACAAAAAGCATATTTAATACATTCATAGTTAGCGAGATGACAACCTCCAAGTTGTGCCAATACTCTTCTCTTACTCAAGCATTCAATACTACAACATGAAAGTTTGAAATAAAAAAAAAGGGACGAAGGTTTCAAATAATCCAAATGAAACTAGGCCACCCAGCTTGAGCAATCAAAATCGTTAGCCGAGATACTTGGAAACAAGGGACAAAACGAAAAAGTGTCGGAAAATTTCTTTTTAACTTTCAGTTGATGGCATTCGCTCCTCTTTTTCTCTCACATAAGAACACTTACCATGTATAAACACATGTAAATCCACGTAAAATGCAAATTTTATGCGAAATGATTGAAGTTGGAAGTTGAAAGGGCTAACTATACAACATACGATAATCGTCTTGAAGATGTTGCTAACGTGAATGAAGTGTCTTCAGATGATATTTTTGACAGATTAGATCAAAAAACAAACATTGAGTAATGAAATTGATAAGTCTATGCTGAATGCGTAGACTGTATTGTCGGTAACACACTTTAGATGTTGCCACGTCGTTATGCTAATTTTGTTTTTGTTCGCATTTTATATTCTCGCTGGACGCCTAGCCGGTTGCTTTCTCATAGAATAACTAATACTACTATGTGTGTAGTAGTTTATGTGATTTTATTATTCTTTTTTATGTTGAAAGATTTAAAATAATATTATTTTTTTCATATTTTTCGTAGTGGAGAGAGAGGAAAGCAATGAGGTGGGGTGGAGGGATAGGGTAGTGGTCAAACACACACGATACAAGCAACGAAATTATTATTTTTTTTCTTGAAATTCCGCTTTTCTTCTCACCCTCTCTCACTCTATCACTCTTCACACAGACACATACACACGCATCCACATAGGCATACAAACTGTATTAATAAAGAAGAATGAACTGCAAAATAAGCTATTATTTTGGTTGATGTAAATACACACATCATTATGCCCTGGGGAAATTTGTGAACAAGTTGATGATGAACACAAACTATGAAAATCTATATGTTACAACAGATATTTCAAAGATATAGAGGAGTAATTCGATGCTTGTACTTGAAAGCTGGAAATTTGTCAATTTTTGGAGAAAGTGATTGACAAATTCTTTATTAGGAAGCCACGCAATGCAACAAAAATTTTTGGCAAAATTGAAAGCCGTTAATGAGAAACAACAAACGAAACAAGTCAAATGGATGATTTATAAATCAGAACAGAGAATTCGCTTAAATTTTCATCACTTCTATGTTATCAAGAGAAGGAAAGTTGTTTTTCAGAGCAGAAGTTAGGCAAAGAGGAGAAAGAAGAGAAAAAAAGATAGAGATAGCATTATACTGAACAAGCACGGATGAGGAGAGAGAGAGGGAAAGAAGACAGAAAAAAAAAGGTTGAGGGAGAAGCTATATGTGTTAGATAGCTTGAGAGAGAGTGGATCGATGTGCACCAGCTTCAGCTCTTTCTCCCTGATATTTCTCTTTTTCTCTTTCTCTCTCTATCTTCGAATATCTTGTCTTTATTTTTGTCTATGCTTCATCTATCTCTGTGTCTCTTCTAATTCTTTGGTTAGAGCTAGTCTACGCGACCCATAGCTGAGACTTGCTGGTGGACTTCAAACCCTGCTGGACCTTTAGGCTTCTCTTCATCTTTCCTTTTCTTTTTTTTTTATATTGGATTCTGTGCTCATTATTTCTATTTTTATTCAAGACAATTCATCACTTTCTTCGTCTGGGTTATTTGGGAATCAACCTCGATGGGGTTAAGTCTTCGGAAATGAATTCATCGTTGAAGAAGACGTGTCATGTTGTCCTAAAACTATATTAAGTAAAACAAATCAATTCATGTGTTTATTTTATAAATACTTCCTTCCAAATGCTACAATCTGCTTGTCTGTAGAAGACTGAGCCCACTTTCGCTATTATAATCTCATTTTGATCCGCAAAATCTGTTTTCATTCAAAAAAAAAATTTACGGAAGCGTCTTCGAAAGCTTATCTATTCCATTACCTGTTGACGCCAAAGTAATCAATCTTAGGTTGCAAAAAAACTCAACGAAATGAAGGAGGGCGACAGGATGAGAGAGTGGAAGTAGGAAACGGAAGGCCTTAAAGATATAAGCTATAGATCATGACTGATGGTCATTATTTCTTTTTTCTTTTTTTTTCACCAAAATTGCTTGTTCCATATTTAGAGGTCCAGCTATTTTAGCTTCATCGACTTCAATTGAGTGTTCGTTGTTTTCTTTCCCTCATCTTTTACTTCCACTTTCTCCAATATTTTTTTACAAAAAAAAAAAGAGAGAGAGAGAGAGAGGGAGAGAGGATGAAGGGAGGTGGGGGTTAGAATATGAGAGAGAGGAAAAAGCGATATAGAGAGAAAAGGGAGGGTAAAAGAGAGAAAAATCCAACTATTCCTATTCTCTTGTGCATGTATCTGTATCTCAAAAACAAGGTAAAATAGCTGTTTTAGTCCATTTCCCCCCGTTCTGTTAACCAAATTATACATAATTTTTGGGTTTTTTCTAACTTTTCTGACAAATTGTGGTTAAACAGATAAAATTCTGTCCAATATATTTTCTTCTTACATAAAGTTAAATGATTCATTGAATAAATAAAGCTTAAATGTACTTCTTCCAACTAACTTCGTGTCATTCACTCAGATGACATAAGGATGAACTCCAACATTTCCGATCAAAAGAGCACAAAGTTCTTTGCTTGGGTCATACCGTCTCAATTTATTTTAAAGCACAACATCTTTTTTCAACAATAGCTTCTAATTTTCGATACACACACACACACATACACATACATACACTAACACACAGATACATACATACAGAGCAGAAAAAAAAAAGCTTTAAACCCAAGCAAGCTTTTCGAACTTTTCAAATTTTTCTCGCTCAACGAACTTTGTGCATTTTATTTCACTCATTTGCACATATTCTCGCTTCTCTCCACTTCCCTCTCCCTTCATTCGACATTTTTATTATTTAAGTATATAGAAAAAGGCTTTTTTCTGCTCCTTCCAAATACATTTTTGTTTATTTTCCATGACCTATTGCATATAAGAAAACCTTTTTATGATTCGTCTTCAAAAAAGAAAAAAATCAACGTTGCTCGCCGAATCACTTTCTATTGCACACTGATATGACCCTAATAGACTTCTGTCAACATGCTTGTAATAAAGACCACACTGTCCGCAAGTCACATATCAATTGTGTTAGACTCTTTCTCTCTCTCTCTTGAAGGTGTCGTATATAAAGCTTTTCAAATTACTGTTCGTCTCTTTCTCCAATTTTAATTAGCTCGCTGTTTATGGCGAGAAAATAATTGAAAATGCAACCAACCGCTCTGCGCGCGTTCACAACTGAAAATGAAATCTCATTGAGTGCGAGTAGTGCTCAATGACATTTTATGCTAATTCAGGAAGACTGATGAATATTCTTCAAAACATGATTGAAATGCTCATGAAAGAAAGATTATGGTTGAGTTGCGGATATATATGAATAGCATCCTCCTTTTACCGTCATTTACATGTATATCTGCTGAGCCAAACGTTGAACACGCTTTCAGCGTTCAACAAGTTCTACTTCTTGAGATCATCAATGCTTATATTATGTGATTACGTATATACTATATACTATACTATATATATCTATATTATTAATTATGCTTAACTATCTATTATAATCTGTAAATTATGCACAGCTGATAACATATGTTTTGTGTGTGATTTATTCAAAACCATTTCCCATGGTAACCGTGCACGACGACGGTCTCTCACAAATCGGCTTTTCATAATTTTTTTTTAAAGTTCTAAATTTGGATATTTGCTGTCTAAATTAGGAAGTATCATATATGCTTGAAGTATTCGTTCACAGGAACATAACACTTTGATTACTTTTCTCTGTTCCATATTTGGAAAATGTTTTTTTGATATTTGACATTCGAACTTGACTCATTTGAAGATTATAGTTAATGACTATTGATTATTCTTATTATATGCTCTTCAATGTTGTAATATAGATGATTTCTAAGATAGTATAAGCCAATGATCGAAAAAGTGGAAGAGACTAACTAAATATGATGAGATACAGAGCAAGATCTGTATGCTTGTTTGAATGAAGAATGAGGGAAATAGTACTGAGTGAAGTAAGTGGAGCACATAAGAGACTCAGATAGAGAGGTAATGATAAAGAGAGCATAACAGAGAGTAAAAGAGAGAGAGCAAGAGAGAGAGAATGCAATGTATAGTCTAAGAACAGAAGGAAGAGGACACTTTGACAGATGGACATACAATGACCAGATGACAAATACTATTCTCGTATCAAGTCCTCATTCCAGATATGTTGTTGCTCATTTCCACTTTTCGTCTTTTCCTTTTTCTGCTTCTTTTCCGTTTTCTTGCTTTCTTTTTGGTCCTAATCGTTCATACGTCAAAAACAATCTTGAAATATTCCAAGAAAATAGTTTTCAAATGAGATTCTTTGAGAATAACCCCCCGTCAATTCTTTCCGAAATATCAATTATACCCAAAAATATATTTTTTTTTCATTAGAAGAGAGGATAGAAAATGTCACTCACGACAATATATGCGAGGCTATAAGAATTCCTAAATACTTTCTTTTCTCCTCATTCCTTCCTTCTTCTCCAGTTTTTTTTTGTTCCAGCCTTCATCGAAAATATTGTGTGATTTGTAAAAGGGAGGAGATAACTTCTTCCTTTCCCTCTCTTCCTCTCTCTCTCTCTCTCTATCGCTTCGCTTCCCTACTATGATTCTATTTGCATCATCTAATTGAAGTTGAAGAAATCTTGACAGCTTAGAACACAAAAAATAAAAAGCAGAACAAAGCTTTTACGGTCAACATGGCAACGAAGCCGAGCAGACGAGAGTATGTCTGACCATTGTAAAAGTCGGGGAGTTGTGAAGAAAGGCTGCGATAGATAGAGAAAGAGAGAGTGAGAGAGAGAGAGAGAGATATGGAAAGCTGCTCAGCATAGACAGCTAATGAACTGTTTTCTGTTTTATTCAAATTTCCTCAGCGATAGCGATGAGGAAATATGTTTTTATTGTTTTCATCCTCAAAATATCTGTAGAAAATGCACATTATTCTGTATTTACTTTTCAATTGACTCTGAATGCTTTTCCATCGCTGACCATTGAGCAAAAGGAAAGTCAAATGAATTTTGTTTATTTGGGCAAAGAACTGCCTATTTATAATATTTAAACGGTAGACGTATAGTTATACATTATATATGAACTTGTGTTAATAGCATTCGTTCATTTCTATTCTTCAACCTATTAGTTATCAGCTATCTTCACTCTCTTTCTCTCTCTCTCTATATATATATATATATGTCTCTCTATATGACTCTCTTACTCTCCTCTAATTATTGCCAACGAGTTAATTACAAATTTGTTCGTTTTCATCCATTTTTCAAATAGACAATTAACCACATATTGACGTCTATATTGTATTTTATAATTAATATATTATACATTTTGACTATATAAGGCACTTGTCTTGTCATTCACTTTTCACACACGTAATCCAATTTAACTGCTGGGGGATGAACGGCGTGAGAAATCAGCAGCTGCGTCGTCTGCTACAAACTTCATTCGAAACTTTGCTTTGAACAAGCCATCCTCTACATCATTTTCTGATTTTAGTTTTCTTCATCCTTTTTTGTTTCTCTCTCCTACACTTCTTTCGTTTCCTTCTCAATCTCTCTAGTTACTACTCACTTTTCCTCTTTTAGCTTTCATCCCAAAGAGTCTCCTCTTTCTCCACCCCCTCCACTCGACTCCCTTCTACTCTCTCTCTGTTTCTCCTCATCAAAATCTGCTAATATACTTCTTTTGCAAACGTTTTTCAACTTTAAACTCTTTTCGAACCTCACAATTCAGCTTTTCATTCATAAAACTTTTAGAAGCCTTTTTTTTTCTTCAGTATAACTTAACTATAGTATTGCTACTTGTTTCACAAATTCTAAGAAGAAAGAGAGAGTTCCATTGAATATTTAAAGAATGCCTCAAGCAATCTCACAACTATTTTCAATGAGTTTGAATGAAACGAACTTTGTTTATGATCACGTCTCTCTTAGAACTCTTTTTTTTATATTTCTTTGCTCATTCTAAACATTTCTTTCTTTCAGTGCCATGTAAAAATGAGTGAAGAGGAGAAACAGCCGATTTCCCCTACTGATGTAGAAGCCAAGCTTCATGACGACTGCACAAATCACAAGGTTTTTCTACCTTTCATTCATTCTTGCTCAAGCTTACACTACTTGCAGGTTTTAGTGCCGAGATTGGATCTTGGAGATATGTCATCCAAGTCAGGAGATACGAGTAGACGAAGTAAGTCTTCATATACCTTATTATATCATATGATAAGCATACAATACGGCTGATAATGTTTAAACTGTTTTTTTAAAACTGTTCGTTGTCAGTGAAGGCTCATTAGCATACGCAAGCGATTTATGCAAATTAGTTTGAAAGTTCACGTGGCGCTCATTAGACCCCTCAATTAAACTTTCTCATCATTAAACACTTTGCATGATGTATTGGCGGTTGCATTTACATCTCCAGAGGTATACATTTTATATAAATAATCTTGAATGTTTTCAGAATCAGAACAACAAAGAAAGTTAATGCCGTTATGGGCATATTTTTCTTTACGTGGGTTCTTCCAATTGATTGGTCGTACCGTTGGAGGAAATCCATTTGCATATATCACTGTTGCCATATTATTAAGCATGAACTCAAGTAATACTATAATTCATATTTTCCTCATACTGACATCTTATTTTCTTAGTTGGAATGTATAAAATGGTCTTAAAGGATAGAATACGGGATGGCTATACGCCAATAAATGCTCCAAGTCGATACGAAACGGATGTCATTAGAGAATTTTGGAATTCAACAGGAGATCCCATGATGACGCTGTTTTTATTATTGGCTAAAGATGGCGGATCAATGCATCGAAAAGAATATTTGGATGAAGCTCAGCGCTTAACGCAATTTATGCATCATAACTTCACAGTGGAACATAAAGATGAGAAACTTAAGTGAGTGCTTTCTGGTTCGCGGGGGAAATTCAGTGAGATGCAATATCATATAATTGAAATGTTCTTCAGATTTCTGGAAATGTGCCATCCATATTGTAATATGAATAAGGTTTTCGAAATCTTTAAGGTAATACTGATTAGTATGGCTTTTCTCATGGTTACTATCTTTTCAGGAAGGATTTGATGAAGAATATCATAGAGCTCTCTATAATCAAAGTTTCTCAGAAAATACAAATTTATCTTTTCCGGTCACAAACGTTAATGGCTTTGAGGTAAGACAGAATTCGATGATCAACAAACGTTGAACATCTACATAATATGAAAAGTGAATTAAAATCTTCTTTTTCTTCTCTTCAGATTCAATTAGAGCGATCTTTGTTTGGAGTCAAAATGACTGCACCCAATTCAACCAAAAATTCTATTGAACAACAAATAACGAATATGGACTATGTAAAGGTATTATTCTATTTGAGCTCCGTCTTTCTTTCTTAAGAATCGGAAATGATCAAATGTTATTTTATTTATATATTTAGGTTTTACTATTCATATTCCGCGGTGACAAAGGTGATGCCAAGCGGGAGGCTCAATTTGCAGCTTGGGAATTAGCTGCATATGATTGGAGCTTAAATGAATATAATAGTACCTATATTGATCTCATGGTATCATAATTAATTATTAATGATAACATGACCATAATTAAATAGGTGGTTGGAACTGAAATCCTTGATGCCGAGATGATTCGTGATGGACGACGCATGACTCCATTTTTTGCTGCCGGTATCATTAAGATTGCAAATGCTTATATATTATGTTTTTAGGATTCGGTTTTATGATATCATTTGTGAGCAGTTGTGTTTATGCAAGCGCTGTTTATTATGGTTCTGTTGATCGAGGCAAAATGTGAGATTTTATATATATATAAGCATATTAATAGTCATTATCTCTTAGTCTGGTTGGTATCGGAGCAACACTCTGTCCAATCTTAGCTATAACATCAACTTACGGAATAATTTCATTCATGGGATGTCGAGTAAACTCATTTATGCTTGTTATGCCTTTCTTAATAATGGGCATTGGTGAGATTTTTGATGGTTAATACAAAAATCTCATTATTTAAATTATAGGTGTTGATGATAGTTTCCTTATGCTTCATTCGTGGCAACGCATGAGTCGCTATGGTTATTCCGTAGTAGAGCGATTAGGTAAATCCCTTTGAACATTGAATATATAAATATAATGACAATTAGGAATGGTTTACGAAGAAGTGGGGCCGAGTATAACAATTACTTCTTTAACAAATTTCTTGTCTTTTGGAATAGGTGCACTTACACCAACACCAGGTAAAGAGAATTGTTTCGGTATCTCAAGTCTGATGATTTCGTTTCAGAAATAAGACTTTTCTGTATGGCAACAGCTATTGCTATGGCTTTAACATATGTTTTACAAATAGTTTTGTTCGGCCCTGTTCTAGCTATCGCGACACGGTTTGAACATCCATCAGCAGAATATACCAAAGAAGCTACTGGATGGAGAAAGACTGTAATGATCGCTCAAGTGCACACTTTCTATTCTCTCTGTTTGCAGGTTGATCAAGTATCTCAGAGAGTCTTACGCTTCTATTGTAAACTTATTGGTCATCGAGCTTTTATGATTTTCATTATTGGAGCAACAGTTGTTTACTGGTAAGCTCAGTGTCTAGAAATCCTAAATAATAAAATTTTCTTTGAAGGTATTTCGGCATAATTGGAATTATGAATATCAAAACACGTCTTGATGCTGTAAAGATTCTGCCAAGAGATTCTCCAATTCAACGTCCTAATTATATTCTCACAAACATTAGTAATAATTTATAATTTTCTTATTTAATTATTCTATTTTTTTCAGTTTGGGCTGAATATCATCCAGTCACCATATTGGTTAATAGTCCATTAGATATATCTAATCATACACAAACCAGTCGTTTTTGGGATATGGTATCAGAGTTCGAAAGCATGCATAATGCTAAAGGTAATATAATAATATCTTTCTTTGTATAATAGCAAAAATGTAATGATTAGGACCTTCCTCCTCTATGATTTGGCTTCGTGACTTCATCCAATTTACGTATTATGGTGAACCAATTGATATCTTAGCTTCTCTTTTTGGTATAAAGAAGGAGAAGAAAGATGTTCCGATTGACCCTTACAAGGTATGAATGAATAACTTTGATATATTGAAAGAGTTATTTCTTTAGGCTAATTTAACAACTGCCCAGCTATACAGTTTCTTAGAGTCTCCTTTCTATGAGCATTGGAAAACTTTCATGAAAATCAAAAACACAAGGTATTTCATTTGTTTTCAGTTATTGCTTACTATCATAACTATTCAGTTCTACACCTGTCGTTGAGAGATTCTGGTTCACCGTAGCTTATCATAATACTTCCACCTGGGAGACTAGAATTGGGTTGATGGAAGATTGGAGAGAAGTCGCCAACAAGTACTGAAAGCTGAATTCAAAATATATTTTTATTTTTGTTTTTCTAGGTATACCGATCTCAATACTACCGTTTGGGAGCCAAATGGCATGTTCGTAGACCAAATGCTCAGTTTGAAAACCGTTGCGATGCAGGTACGAATTTGATCATAGAACCAGTTGTTAACTCTATATGTAGACTGGTGTCTTGACTTTGGTTTGTATGGCGGTTGTCTGTGCAATTTTCATTCCAAATCCATGCAGTGTCATAACAGCTTCTATAGCTATAGCTTCAATTAGCATTGGTAGGCGGATACAGTTTTGGATGAAATGTACTCCGTATTGTAGGAGTTGTTGGATTTTTGTCGTGGTGGAACTTCGATTTGGATCCTGTAGTTATGGCAGCAGTTCTTATGACAATCGGAATGAGTGTAGATTTCATAGCTCACGTATCATATCATTATCAGGTATACTTAGCAGATGTAAAGCAGTTTGACACTGTATCCTTTCAGCTTACAAATAAGAAAGTTATAAGAAATGGTAAAGTAGTGAAAATAGCAGTCTCTGGGCCACAAGAGAAACTGGAACATACATTAGAGTCGGTTGGGTGGCCTATGATTCAAGCTGGTGTATCTACTATATGTTGTATCTTACCTCTTCTGTTTTTGGCGGTAATCTTTCTATCTTCTTGAGAAGTTCAGTATTTGTCATTTCAGAGCTATTCTCCTTCTGTTTTCGTTGCCGCCATATTTTTGGTTGTCTCTTGGGGAGCTCTTCATGGTCTTGTGGTCAGCATATTTTCGTACACATCAATTATACATTCTATGATTTACAGATATTACCGAGCTTTCTTGGAAGTTTACCGGATTGCTTAACAAATGCCAATTGTTATAGAACATTCCTATCAACGTCATCGGAGAAAAGTTGTCGATATGTTGGGAAGAAGGAAGATGTCGATTCAGACATTGAGCCAGACGATCATGGTGTTTATCCTCCATCCCAGAAAGCTGCTGAAAGGCAGCAATTAGCTACTTAACTTATATAATTGAAAAACCAAAATGTATTGCTTTCAAGACGGGGTCTAGTCATGGCATCAACTTGCCATATTAACAGCTTTTGCGAGAAAGCTTTCTATATGTGTACATTTAAGATATTCAAAACAAATATTATTTTATAGAAGACGTTTGTACAATTGGATAATCAATTTTTCACAGTAACTTACTTGTTCAATAGGAATCTTTTCATTTCATTCATCTTCACATGCTCGTTATGTGAGCTGGTGAAGAAGCAAAGTGTACAAAAATAAAAAACTTTTTCTTTCAATTGATGAGATTCTTTATTTCAGCGTAAATACAAACATATGAAATATGCCAAGAGGTAAACAATTATAATTAGTTATTAAACTATATAAAATAGTATAGAATATAGAAAAACCCGCATAATATAACAAACATTAGGAACAATATGAAGTATAGATCAAGGTAAAAACATTATTAGAAGGAGATGTGAGCAACAAACGAACACTCTCCTTCTGACTATCAAGTTGGGTGCTAAAACGAAGACGATATCAAACATGACCGTTGTTGTATGTACAAGAGCTATCTTTGGTCTGACCAAAGTAAGAAAAAAAGTTAAAAAAATTCACTCGAAAAATATCACACAAATGGAAGATCAAACGTAATAAATTAATTTTTCTATTATTATTTCCTAAACCTGATGGAATTGCGATGAGTATTGACACGCTGGAAAGAATAGAGGAGGTGTACCCGATGGATGATTTTCCGTTGAGGAAGTATCAAAAATGAAAGAGTTTCCAAATGGATTTCCCTGAGAACTATAGAATGATGTTGCGCCCAATCCATACTCGCTATGATGTTCTTCATAGGGGGGAGAAGACTTGATATAGATGTTTGAATTATTCCAGTAGGTAGGAGTCATCTAAAGCTCATGATGAGTTAATTGTTGCGAAGTATCAATTCTTACCATTGTGCAGTTCGTTGGAGAATACTTGATGTCTCGATGAGAAGACATAGGATCACTAACAGGAGAGTCAAGGAGAGTTGATTGATTACAGAGTAAGGGTCGACCGAGGGAGTAGTTATCTGGAGATGGAGTAGAAACGCCGTCCGAATGTGGTGGAGTAAGAGGTTGTGGTTTTCTTTTAACGGCAACACGCTGAAAACCAGAGATAATGAAAATCTTCTTGACTGAAATATCTACCTTGACTCCTTTGCCTGATGTTTTGCCGTGCTTGACAAGCGATTTTCCATTGCAGACCGACAGAGGAAGTACTGTTGTTTTAGAATTGAGAACTTCAACGATTTCAGAGAAGTGTTGATCTTCAGCAATTTCTCGTGGTGTTCTTTCTTTCTGATCAGTGATTTCAACACTTGCACCAGCCTCAACGAGCATAATCACGGACTCTAGACGACCTTCTTTGGCAGCCAAGAACAAAGGAGTACATTCCTGAAATGATGTCATGAGAGAATGTTTATTGGAAATAATGTATACCTCGAGATCTTGAGCATCTTTATTAGCTCCTTCTGCCAACAAATACTTGAGCATTTTGATGTTACTGTATTGAGCGGCATAATGTAAAGCAGTTCGTCCCTTGTAAGTTCTGGCACTCTGATAAAAAAGAAATTGGATCATGTCCTTGAAAATTTTAAAATGACACATACCTTGTCACCTGGGAAAGATGGATCGGCACCAGCCTCAATAAGAGCTTCAGCAACTTCCGTACTGAGGATACAATTCATCGCACATACCATCAAGGCTGTTCTGTCGAATTCATCAACTTCATTAATCTGAAAAACGAACACATTACGAAATTGAAAGAAAAACAACTTTCAAACCTCGTTCACAACAGATTTCAATCTCAATAGTTCTTTTGTTAGTCTGATGTCACCGTTATGAGAAGCTTGATGAAGACAAGTACTGTTCTTATTATTCATAATAGTTGGATCTGCTCCGAGATCGAGTAACTTTCTCACAAGTTCGTATCTCCCAAATCTACAGGCGACAAACAAAGCAGTTTCCTCACCTGCAAAAAATGTCAATTAAAACTTGTAAATTAAATAAGAAACTTACAGTCATCCTGCATATTCAAATCAGCACCAGCATTGAACAATTTCTGCACATCATCCAGAACAATATCCATGGATTTCAATGTATTCTCAGCTAGCCACATCAGAGGAGTTCTACAAGAAGCTCCAGCTCGACAATTAACTTGAGCTGCATCAATAGGGGTAGCAATGGGTTCAATCGAAGAAGCCTGTAGGTGAAGGCTAGAAGGATTGCTGAATGAAGGACTGGCAGGTGGTTTGAACACGACACTGAATATGAAAAATAATTGAGAAAGTTCGAGGCAAAACTCACGGTTTTGATGTGCTAGCGATAGATCCACAGCTATGATCATAACATTCAGGATTATAGTATTCCAAATCAATCTTGGGACGTTTACAGTTACAAAGATCAATGTTTGATCCAAACAAGTTCATTCGTGCTGTATGTTCTGCTTGATGAATGGATAGCTGTTTATCTGTAAAAGATCGAATTAATGAAATGCCCTGATCTGATTCAAAATTACTTTGAGCCTCTGTTGGAGGATACCATGTTGGTGCGTTAACTATTCTTCTCTTTCTAGTTCTTCGTTGTTGTTGAAGGACATAAATTGATCCCAATATTATCATAACTCCGATACCACACAGAAGAGCAGCGTAGAAGGAAGACGGCTGATGTACTTCCGGAGAATCCGGCCGTCTGGCAATAGCTTCATATATGGGCATTCCGATTTCAGCTAGTTCCTATTAAGAGATGATACGTCTACAACTATTCAAACTATGCCAATTACCTTCTTAGCTTGAGCTTGTCCTAAATAATTGGCAACAATATCAACATCGCTGAAACAATCCCCGGAGCAAGAAGCAACGTCTATGTTAATCCAAACGATAACTCCACGATTGGCATTTCGTTTTTGTCTCAGGACTCCTCCATAAGAGATAGAGAGAGACTGAAATCACAAGATAAGTCTTTGAAACGCTATTCCTAATCTAACCTGATCAGCTGACACAGGTACTCTGTCTCCAGTATTTCCATCGGTCCATTTAAAGATCATTGGTCCCTCATCATCAGACTTGATACGGATAGAAGCACGAAGCTTGCTACTCAATGTCATCAAAAACTTATTGACTTGGGTGACAAACACCTCAGGAGGACTCAAGATCACCATTAGAACGTCTCCGAAAAGCTAAAAAGAGAAGCATGAGCTGTGTTTATTGAAAATTGTCTTACGATATTCTCATCTGATTTCTCGCAATCTCCTCCATCGAAACCACAACCTAATGAGTTACACTTCTGGTCACACCTGTTGTCTGCGTAATGCTGTTCACAATAGTCTTTATAAGGACAATTGGGTGATGGTCTGTCACAATCGAAACCATCGAATAGACAAGCCTCATTGTTACAAATCTGAATTGCAGATGTAAACTCTTCGTTTTTAATGGAAACCAATTTTACCTCATCACATTTGTGATCGCGGAAAACTCGAGAACAATAGCTGGCATGAGTACACTTCGAATAAGGCTTTGACATAGCTGAGCAATCGTTTCCATCGTAATCACAGCCGAAGAAATTGCATTCTTCATCACAAACTCCATTATGAGCTTTGGATGCACAGTTGCGTGATTTGCAGAAGTCCTTCTCCATTCTATAAACGGTAAGCTTAGTATCAAGGTCTATGCAGTTTCCGTACCTGTCTGTGATATTGAACTGATCGACATCAACAAATGTCTGACAGTTCTGGCCAGTAAATCCTCGTTTGCAAGCACATTTATAGGAATTGATGCCATCCACACAAGTACCTCCATTCAAACAAAGTCTGGAAAAACGTCTCATAAGACACTATTATCCACATTAAGACTTTAGTCAAATATTGTTCCCTCCTGATATGGTATTCAACACAATGGCCTCTAATACCCCACACTTAGAAAGGGATAATTGTAGTCTCTTTATCTTTCTTGAACACTTTCTCACTTCACTGCTAATCCCCTAACACCCTTGTCCCTCTCATATCCAGCGTCCCTCATGTTTCAAATACTAAATCTTTTACAGTAAATAAATTTAGTGGCTGCAGATGTCAATTTATGATGAAAAAATAACAAAATTGAAGAATTATTCATAATTATGATTGCCCATCCCTCTCTCTCCCACGTCTGATTGGCGCACTAGCAGGTGTATGTGTCTGAATGCGAGTGACAAGGCTGGGAAACATCTATGTTCATCTGACACCCTGCTGGGGGTTGTAGACACTTCGCCACACTTGCTTTCTCACAAACTTCTCAGATCACAGTTGATTTTGACGAAAAAGGAACTTCATCATGTTGATTCCCAACCAGTTTTTACCTCATATATAGCTAACGTATCTTTCTTTCACTCTCTCCATTAAATGTTATCAGAGAAACGGATCAGTTTGAAGATTACATGTTTTATAACAGTATGTCTCCCATGACCTATTCTACCCTTATCACAGTCAGCTACACCTTTTAGTAGAACATCTCCTTTTTTAGTCAGAACTAACAAATAATGAGTGCCGTTTATGAGTCGGTGTCTGTTGGTTGACTACTTTACAACCTGGGAACACCAAAAACTCATACTGTTACGTAAAGCAGATAATATGGTAGCAAGCAATCAATCTCCATATATGGTACGATAATAAAAAAATTAGAAACATACCCATAAGGTTTACACTCATCCACATTAATTTGGCAGTCTCTTCCACTGAAGCCTGGACCACATTCACATTTGTAACTGTCAACAGCGTCTACGCACGTTGCTCCATTGAGACAAGGGTTATTAATGCAATCATCTGAGATTTGAATAATATCTGAGAATGTTACAAAATATGAAATACCTATGTCAGCTTGACATGTATATCCACTAAATCCAGATGGGCACAAACATTTGAAACCATTTGATTCTTCAACGCAAGTTCCGTTGTTCGCACAAGGATCTGAGCAACACATAATTAATAGACAGCACAGCTAGATCTCTTACTCTTAGAACAGAAATCTTGCTTGACTTCGCAATTGACACCAGAGTATTGGTTTGGACATTTGCATTGATAACCACCATATGTATTCTTACAGACGCTACCATTTTCACAAGGACTTTTGGCACACTCGTCGACATCCTGATCACAAAACTCTCCAGTAAAGCCTTTCTTGCAAACACATCTTGCAGTAGCAAAACGTTCATCGATTTCACAGACAGCGTTGGAACCACAGCTCTTGTTAGCACATGCATCAAACTGAAATCACCAATCTCATTGGCCCTTATTGAAACCATTTCTTACTCTCAGTTCACAGCGCTGGCCAGAGAAAGGTTCAGGGCATCGGCACACGAACCCATTAATATCATGGACACAAGTACCGTTGTTTGAACATGTTGTTGTGTTACAGTGATTGATGGGCTCCTTTAATAAAATAAAGTTTTGAATGAAAATTGAGTAGGGAACATACATCACATTGCTTTCCTCCATAACCTTTGGGACAGATACATTTGTATCCATCTGAGGTGTCCTGACAACTTCCATGAAGACATGGATTTGTTAAGCATCCGTTCAAATCATTAGTTATTTCTCTCAGCTGACAATCCAAACCATAAAAACCTTTAGGGCATCCACATACGGGTAAACTGAAAGTTGTTCATTGATGTTCAGAAGTAAAATGAAACATACTTGTTAGGACCATTGTCAATACATACAGTGCCAGAGGGACAAGTTTGCATGCCACACACAATCCCTTCTTGTTCACAAAACATTCCAGAGTAACCTTTAGGGCAAACACAAACAGTCTCGTCACAAACACCTCCATTAAGACAAGCTTTTTCTGGGCAGGTAGTCCCATGAACTTCACATCTTGGTCCAGAAAATCCTTCTTTGCAAATGCATTCAAAATGTTCAATGTGATCAATGCAGATTCCATGATTCAAACAAGGATCTGGCTCACAAGAGGACATAAGTTGGTCGCAATGACTTCCAGTGAAAGCTTTAATGAAGACGTTATTGAGATTGTCAATTGAGAGCTTACGTTTGTTGCAGAAGCATTGATATCCACCTGGAGTATTAACACAAGTTCCATTGTTATAACATAACTCTTCTCCTAGAGCACATTCATTGATGTCATCGTCGCAATGCAATCCCTTTAAACAGAAGTTTAAGTTATGGAAGTGTTCATCATTTCAAAACCTGGAACCCTTTGTCACAATCACAGGCGTATTCCCCTGATGAAGAGTCAGTGATACATTTCCCATTTCTACAAGGTTGTCTTGTAACACATTGATCTTCCAGTTCGCAAAGAACTCCTAAAATCCATAAATCTTCTTCAATCTCATCGCAAAAAAGGAAATTACCAGTCTTTCCGACAGGACATTCGCAGGTGAACATGGCCAAGCCATCAACACATGTAGATCCATAGCTACATGGATTTCCGGCACAGTCATCACGATCCACTTCACATAGTTCTCCTTCAAAGCCATTGGGACATACACAGGCGAATCCTCCATTATTATTTATACAAGTCCCTCCATTTCTACATGGCTGATTAGCAGCGGCACACTCGTTGACATCTTTTTCACAGAAAGCTCCTGTAACACGTTCAATGAGTTATATAATGGACATCCGTTTCCGGATATACTTAAGTGAAAGCAAGAAAAAATAAATATTAGCTACTTTACGGATTATGCAGATTATTTCTATTTTAAGAATACAGTACCCATGTAAGGTCAATGTTGTGCAAATAGAAAAATCTTTTAAATCGTAAGGTGATCATCATACCTTCAAACATATTCGGGCACACACATGAATATTGACCATCTTGATATGCACAAACTCCTCCATTCTTACAACTGTTTTCCAGATTTCTTGTACCCATTGAACATTGGTAAGCAGTACTTCTATTCTCACATCTTGATCCGACAAATCCTTTGTCACATTCGCAACGGAATGAGCCAGGCTGAAACAAGACATGATTATATCCATATACATATGAGATTCAATCAATTACCTTACTAATGCAACGACCATTAAGACAAGGCTGTGATAAACATGCATCTAGCTCATGCTGACAGAGAGGACCATCAAAGTTTGCTGGACAAGTGCACGATATCTCTTTTCCATTGAAATTGCAACTTCCTCCATTCTTACAGTAATCGATAGGGCATGGATCTCGCTCGGAGCAATATTGTCCTGAAAAAGAAATTTTTGAATTTTTAATGATTGCAGATGCCTCTTAGATGCCGACATTAAAGTTTACAAGGTCATTTTAAAAAACGTGGGAATGTTATGTTGAGAAGCAATTATCCTACGGTAACAGACTCTTCACACCCAAACTACGGTACCAAATAACGTGAAATGTGACGAAGATAATGAAGGATTATCCGGATAGATGATTTCTAGAGATGAATAACTTGAAGCAAACTATCAAAGCCTTGTCGCAGCTAGCTATGTGTTAACTGGTTGAAAAACAGAACCAAAAAAATTCAAACTAAGGTTCATCACTCAATACAACAGTCACATTTGGCATACTTTAGTCTTTTCGGAAGCTTTTGATGTTTGCCGCAACCCTCCTAGACATATGTCTTCTACAGCGACCCAACAAATAATTCCAAAAATTCAAAAAGCTCTTCACAATTCATATTAATTGTGTATGCTTTCTATAAACTGTTTGATAGAGGTAAACTGAATAATCTGAGAAATGCGTCTCGTCTCTCTCTTACTCATACTCAAACCCCTTGTCATATTGGCATTCATCCATTCACTCTCCACACTTTCTTTTGTCAGCGAGAAAAGCTAATCACATAACCTTTCAGAATACGACAAAAATAAAATTCAGAAGTTCAATGACGTTAAACATAGCAAGATGTGACAAGCCCACCAGTAAGAAAAAAAACCCGTCGTGAATTGGGCAATGATAGTAAATCTTAAACGTCGTTAAACTCGAAACTATCCTATATTAGGGGTGGTATTGGATTTTTCTTCAATTTTTCTCTAATTCTTTAAACGCTCTCTTATCTTCTCTCACTTGTCTTATAAGGTCTGTAGCATTCCCATGACCAAAAAAACGAGACAACTCAGAACATTCTTTTCTTCCTTAGTTTAGCAAGAACTTCTTTTTTTGTGACAGACAATAGGAGGGACGAATCATCCAATGTCGATGGCGCAGAGCGGATATGAGACTTCACCTTTGTCATATTACTCAATATGCCATGTATGGCTTTGATAATTTTCAACAACAACATGATCATCATCACTCTCGCATATCAAATGTTTGGTTTTCACACCGGTCCTCGCTTTCATGAGAGCATGGGATAGTCAAATACGGAAAATGAGCCAAAACTTGTACCAACCTATCCATCCTTTCTGACACAAGCACTTGTATTCGTTTAGGGAGTTTGTCAATTGACATGTTCCATATGGTCCACACAGAGACTCTGTTTTGCAGATATTGTTTGTTGACAGTCTCTCACAGAATCGTCCTTCGAAGCCTGCAATCACAAAAAATAGTTATCTCAAAAAATCTTCTCTACAAATCAAAAATGAGGATTGTCATCATCTAATTTCTGTGTAAAGTCAATGACCTTTTTTTTTACCGCACTTCTGTCTCGTCAAAATGTCAGAATTTAATGTGTTTGTGCCTTTTTTTTGTGTGGATCATTAAGTCCAGACAGTAAGTTGACAGAACTTCTTTGACTCAACTTCACCTAACTCTGGGAAAAGCGGTTCCATCAAAAACGTAATGACCTCAACTTTACATGACATTGAGCTTGATGACAGTTAGGCTGTTGTTACTAGAGGCTAATTGGTAAAAATTAAGAAACAAAAACTTTTTTGAGAACTAACATAACCGCAATCTGTTTTGACAAAGGAATTGCCGGCCGCCCAAATGTTATTTCAGATGATCAATTTAGATAAAGATAGGTAGTAGCCCCAGGTAGCCAACAGGTGTGACTGTTTCGCTTAGCCTAATGAAGACTAATCGAGCAAAACTTCTTTTGATCTTATACGTGGTGAACTTGGATAAGTGTAAAAAGCAATTAATAAAGTAAAGGAATTGCTATTAGCAAGATAGTTGGAGCACTTTTTTCTGCTTCTCCTCATCAATTCAGACTCAATCGTGAATTATGTGCCCTATGAGTGCTGGAGTATAAGCAGTGGGACGGCAACAAAAGTGATGAATGGGGATGAAGTTGGGGCTTAAAGGTTTTTCAAAAACCCCCCCATACAATCTGACCCTCTCGTTAACATTTGGGCGATTAAAAAGAAAGAAAGAAGTTAATAGACGACTGACCGAAAGGACACTTGCATATGAAGTCTAATCCATCTCGAGAACATTGTCCACCATTTTCACAGACATCCGGACAAGCTAACCGTTCACATCTTGATCCAAAAACTCCTTGAGGGCAACTGTAAATTGAAATGTTAATGCTGAGTGGAAATGATAAAGTCGGAAAATGCAACATGAAAGTGAATACAGCCGGTTTCATAAATTAGAATTTTGAAAATGGCAGATGGCATAGCGCAGAGGTTGGTTAAGGATAAGTTCAAAAAGCGTATTGTTTAGATGAAGATACATCAAAATGTGAAAATAACTAAAAAGAAGCCGCTATGTGCCAAATATGGAAAGAATTGATATATATGGTATAGAATATGTGTAAGTAATTTGAAAATCATCATCAAAATTGTGAGATAAGTTACGCAACAAGTGAAACATGACAAGAGATTTCAATAGATTGTAATCGATACTTCTTATCCTCATTACGCAATCAACGTCACAAACAGTCAAAAAGATCTGAATGTCCTCAAATTTGGAAGTTGAAAAGAATGAAAATGATCAGACAATGAGACGAATGGAATCAATCCAATCCAAACATCATCCCAAACAGTATAGATAGAGACAAATGATTGAAAATAAAGAAGAAGAAGAAGAGAAATACTTCAAGTTACATAAGTCAAAAGGAACAAAACTAACACAGATGACCTGCTAACAGCTATTGTTATTCTTAGTTTTATCTTATCATTACTATTTTAATGACAAAAAAGGAATAGCGCTAAAGGAAAGATGACTGAAAGAGCAGTGTGCACAAAAGACAAAGACGAAAAAGAACTTTAGCGGAAATAACATAAGAAAAGCCAAATAAGGAAAAAAAAAGAAATAAGAAAGACATTTTCAATATAGCGGAATGATGAGAGAAGCTTCACACTCACCTACACCAATGAGTATTACTCTCTGGACCTTTGTGACAAATTCCGCCATTCTTACACGATTTAGCTTGGCACTGCCCTGAAATGATTAACAAATGCTTTTAATACCATCTATGGTATGAGAATTAATGTTACCTGCTAGAAACTTGGTTTCTATTATAGATAGTTGTAATGATACTAAAAAGAAAATTATTTTCCACATTTTGCGAACAAAAAAATCGAAGCTGTTTGACAGTCTAGCACATGGGCAATATTAAGTTTATTAATCCTGAAATAATATATATATAATTACTTAAAATTATTCATTTCTATAAAAAATATTACAAATGCCACTTATGGCAAACGACGAGATAACTATGATAGCAAATGACATCGAATGGTTATGGGCGGGAACATGACGCGTAGTCTTCAAATACTCTTCCAGTCCCCCTACTTCCCCCCTCCTCTCTCTTAACTCCGCCCCTTTATACCCCCCACCCTTTCCCTGTCCTTTTTTTCCCTTTGATTATGGAAGATATTTTTCTATAAAAATCCTTATGGGCAACTTGATACGCTACTCATCTTCACGACAAAAAAGTGAATCAAATAATCTGAAGCATCATCTACGTTTCTATGCATTTCATTTTCAGGTACGGTAATTCAATGTTAGCTCTATGATACTAGCCTCAATACATTTAATTATAAATTAGAGATAAGTTAGTGAAATTTAATGCTATCTTAGACACATTGCAAACTATATAAGGTTTCTGAGCAAAGTAAAGAGTAGATGAGTAGTAAGATGAAATGAAAGTTTGAACTATTCAAGTTGCAAACTCTGAGAACATAAAAAATCATGACAAATGAGATCATCTGGTATAAGTAGAAGGAGGAGGAGGGAAAGGAAGTACAGGTCATAATCACAGGCTACAGATCATTAAAAATCAATATTAGCTTTGATCAGATTTCGAAAAGATGAAGAAGCTATGTGGCGAATGAACACAAATCACAAAATCTTCGCGTAAAAAACAAAACAAACTATAAATCGATTTTTAAAAATGATTGAAATAATGACAAATTGTTTCGAAAACTTGATAGAGTATGTGTATGTTGTGGTTTCATCTTTGTATTATGAGATAACGGAAGTGAGCAAGTAGTTTGTCTGACCAAACTTAGTAGTATGATGTGACGTCATAGGCCTTGAACGGCTGTCAAGATATTGTGGGAAAGGTTGTCTTGGAGGAGAATGGGAGGAGTAAGAAGAAAATAAAAAAGAAAATGTTGATAATGATGATGATGATTTGCCATTTTGCCTGAATTATTAAATATAAAAAGATATTGTTGTGGTTGTTTGTTTTTCTAAGTTAATATCCGGTGCGCATGACCTAATATGAACAATGAATTGGATTGTTGTTGGAGAGGTTGTGCAACATCCATCAAAACGATTAGAAGTCTTCTGTTAATAAGGATGGCAGATAGAAGTATATAAGCTGCTAACAATAGAATATGCCTGATTTACACTTTTGACGAATGAGAGAGCATCATAAATTAGGGTGAGTCAACTATTTTGTTCAAAACTTGAGTGGAGGCTATTAATTGGATGATTAATTGATCTACCGACGTGAATACTTCTGTGAACATTTCTTTTCGTTCTCATCATCTTAATCTCGAACACATTCAATGAATGCAAATTAGAATACAAACCTACGTGGACGAAGAGAGAGAGGAGAGAAAGGGGGAGATGAATGTGAGGGAGGTTTACGTGAACAATACTCATTTTCATTTATGCAGATGGGTAGAGCGGTTGAATGAGATATGGGTGAGAAAAGAAAAAAAAAAGTTAATGAAAAGAGACGTTTTGTTGATATTTTTTTCCTTTCAAAAATGATATGAAGAAGTACAGATGAGTTGCTGAAACCTTTCTCGGGCAGCGATGAAGATGAAGAAGATCGACGCCGAGGCAAAACTGAAAGACGAAAAAAATGAAAAATTTTTTGAAACATGAATATTCCAAGACGATATATGTAAGTTGATGTTCCCATTGAATCATCATGTTGATGATTCCCAAAAATGCCAAATTCATTGAAGAGGAGTCAACTAAAATATATCCGTCTACTGTAATGTTGTTTTCATTTGTTGTTGTTGGATGAGTGATGATGCTCTCTGTTAACTATACTTTTCAATAGTTACTTCAGTTTATTATGAAATAATGTTTGTTTCAAACAATCTATCTACATAAGAGAAAGGTTAAGTTCAAAGTGATTTCCGGTTGTTGTCAACTAATCCTTTTATGGACTTCTATGTAAAGAAGCATGGGAAACACATATTGGATGGCACAGAAAAAACTTTCGAGCAAAGTCATATTGACAGAGATAGATCGGCTTAAATCTAAGAAAAAAAAAGAAATAATAGATACAAAGTGTCTGGACACAAATGGTTAAACAAACATAACGATTAGAGCATGAACTCGCTAACGCTGCTTGCTAAAAGTTTTTTTTTGTTTTCATCTGCCTTGATTGTCATCTCGCTACACCTATAGGAGGAGTTGCCCATCATCACTCACATTAACAGCTATTTCATCAGGATTTTTGTGTAAACTGAACATTATTCTAATAAGATTGTCACAATATGTCATTTTCTTCTGTCTGCTCATCTCCAATCTGAAAACACAGTTTTAACAATTAGATGACACCTGGCACTCGTGAGAACCTTCAGATTCCACCATATTTTTGTGATCCAAGCAATGTTCGTCATTTCATAAAAATAAACAAATGGAATTGATCCTGTTCATCATCCTCTTTCTTTCTGTTTCTCTCTCTCTCTCTCCTTCTCCCTCTCTCCCTCTCTCTCTCTCTCTGTCCCATAATTCGAATCTAATATTTGTAGATTCGTTAAGGTTTTTATGATTCTATATGTTTCTTACTTCTTTTCCAAACCATCAAAATCTTTCCGATGTCTTTGAAAAAAAAAGGAAGAAAGAGATGAAAAACTCGAAATGATGACACATCAACCGTTTCTCCATTTCTCCTAATGTGTTCAGGAAGAAGGTGAAAATGGAGCGGATTAACCCTTCATTACCTTTCGAAATGATCTGTTGCATGTGAACGAACCTTCATTTGGTCAATTATGGCATGCTATTGGCCACATAAGTGACAACTAGAGATCAGATTAGGTATATGATATAAAAAGAATATGATCCTATCTATTCAAGAAAAGTGTCGACGAACAATTATCTTATGAATAGGCAAGTTAGAAGCGGAACATTTGATGATGCTTACGCCACCCAATGGCGTAACTTCAATCCAATTTTCTCAACAAAAAAAAATGAAAACGGAAAGTTCTTTCATAAGTAATTAGCGTGTTGAACGAGCTAACTGTATGAAATAATACGTAAACGACGACAAAGTGTGATATCCAGCTGCGAGATGAGACTTGAGTTGGAAGCAATGAAACTTTGAGAAAGCATTGAATAATCACGCTTCATCAAAGACGATCATCACAACAAGATATATGAGAGAGCATTCATTCAGTCTTCTGAAGATCAGCAAAGTTCATAAGATAATCCAGAGATCCATCATATCCTAATTAACGAATGAGGAAGATGAGCTAAAGCGTCCTTTATGCTAATATTTGTCGACAGATATCTACCGTAATTGGATACATGTTAATTTGGAATTAAAAGAAAAAGCTGTTTGACTTTAACTAATCGTTTAATAAGTTAAGTCAATAAATGAATTGAATAAAAAAATATGTTTGTATTACACTCCATACAATGCTATTCACTGCATTTAGTTGGGTTGGCTCATTTTTCCAAACAAAAATAATTACAAATTGATCGTTTACAATGATTATAGTTAAAATAAAAATATAAAAATGAAGAAACACCATCTTATCTGATTTAAAAACATAAATGGATCAGCTGCTTTCATTACAGTTTCTATGAAAAAGTTTAATTCACAAACAAATATGGGCATACGATTATCATGATAGACATATATGGATGTGTTTCTAACATGTTCAATTGAATATTGTAAACTTTCTCGCCTCATTTCGTCTGTGTCCTTGTGCATAACGACGTTTTTCTTTACATAACCATACAATATACATATCTCAGTACGATGAGGAGAAGATTAGGGATGAACATACGCATATAACTACTCCAACTTAATGCTTTACATATATATATATATATATATGTATATATATACATATATGCATACAAATCACAACCGCTCCACACTTCCCTCACGCTGCAAAAATGAATTTCGGAACTCATCGTTATAATTCTTAAAAGACAAGTTAAGTTTGTTTCAAAGAAACTCAGAAGATAACACATATACGGTAGTTATTAAAATACAAATATTTATATAATTTCATTCATCTTTATCCATGCATTTGTCTTCTATTGCAAACATCTCTGTGATTGCGCCGTTTATTTCGGCCTTAATTTTGACAAATTCGTCAATGCAGCGATCGACCATTTTTCTATCCGGTAATCCTGAATTTTCCAGACGAACAGCTCTGAATTTGAGTCTGAACATCGTGCGTATCGCCGGGAACTTCTCGTCTAAAAAGGCGATGGCAGGAACCATATTGCCCTCTAGCAAGTAATAACTATCGAGACTTCTTTTCGACGAGCGCGGTTCTCTCAGGTCGTAGTAGGCTTCTATCGTCGGTGCGACTGACAGCTCGTCTTCACTCGGTTCCGTTTCGTTAAAGTGTTGCCAAGGAGGCAGCGGTGCAAAACCGAGTGCCGCACGCAACTCTGCGAGGCCTATGGTAGCCACGCTTTCTCTCACTAAGAACACGCCAAAAAATGATCGCACAATGCCGTGCCGCACAATGTTACCCGCTAGCTGTTCGTAATTTTGAGAAGTTAGACAGGTAGCGGTTATCTTGGCCAGTTCCACGTCGACGTCGATGAATGACGATGTGTTTTCAAGAGAGAACCTACGCTCTTCTGGAGCAGCGGCTGTTGATGGAAAGATGGAAGAGGCAATGTTGCCTGAAAGTTATATATTTACGTAAGTATCTGTATTTTCTAGTCGAGCAAAAGACAAATCTGTCGAATTACCTATTCTAATCATTAAAGGAGTCATACCTGCGTGTACTTTGGATCCAAGGCAGAGAGAGATGATGAGTGTTGTCAACATTGATTCGTCTATAAGTATGTAGTGTAATTTAATATATTTACGTGAAAGAAATAAGTTTAAGACAACCACCAGATGTAAATAAAAGAAGAAAGATAAGGCACCAGCCGTTTAACTATTTCTCTTTCACAACCTGACCCAATTCAGGACGTTAGACTATCTCTAATTGACATTATTTTCTTTAAAATCGATTTGTTTTTCAAAATCTGTTCATTACGCCCATAACTGGCCCAACAGTCAAACACGATGATTGAGCCTGACTTGAACAATACTCTTATGCAAGATTCGAGCATTTTTTGGATACGATTAGTAACAACGTACAGGGAACATTGCTCGTCATCTATGCAGATGAATCCGAAAACTCAAGTATGCTTTTTGGAACAACAGACGCTATACAACCTTCGGGAAATCAGAGTCTTATCGAACTCAACTGTATTTCCGAGTCTCCCCATAGTATTTGGTTCCTCTAGTAAGCGCCATTTTAACCGTCTCATCCCTTCTGTTTTCTGTAAATCGGATGATAAGAGTTGCATCGCCGAGTTCGAGGCGGCAGTAAACATCACTGGCGCGATGGGTCAATTTCTGGAGGGAAAGGTATTGCGCACCTTTATTTTTGAAATTTAATGCTTATATCAGTGTTGAATTGACTCCCTGAACAGAGTTCAACACAAAGAAGAGAACAACAATTAATGAAAACTTGCAGACAGATGCATTCAGTGTTTGCCGCGTATCCATAAACTGCGAAGATGACAAACGACGCCGGACAGAATGGTAGCCGCGCTGAAACGTCATTTGCGTGTTGTTCTACGGATTATAAAAGGTATAGTGATGATCATTAGAAGTTTTACAGCTCACGCCTACAAATCTCCTACTTTTGGTTCCACACTACAATCCAGTTCAACGACAGCTCAACCAAAAACTACCAGAGTACTGCTCTAGACTTGAGCAAGTATAATATATAACATGTTTCTTATAACAAGCTATCTCAACGAAATTATAGATCCCTTCATCAGGCTGTTGGTATCACCTCTACTACTGGCAATACAATCCAGCATACCA
>CALQYR020007253.1:4836-69535 GCA_943334845.2 Auanema sp. JU1783
CTTCTCACATGCAATCAACTATGTTACAAACTATTCAATCGAAAATCTCATGTTCGAGAAGATTTTTTACAATCAAAAACAAAATAATTGAGAAGAGACGCGGAATGAGAACCTTGAACCTTACATTTGCATGAAAAAAAAAGACAAAAACGAAGAATAAATTATTAAAATAAAGTTAAAAATTAAATAAAAACTGCGAAACTTTTTGATTTTTTTTCAGAATTTTATTGGTCCCGACACGATTTCCGAAGAAAAAACTCAAAAATTTTTTTAAAAAAATGCGAAGCTGACTGTCATAGATTCGCCTCCCGCCTGGGAGGCGACCCGTCGGGCCTATTAAGCACTTGAAACTTCACGTAGATATAGACTTCCGCTCCGTACATTGCACGACTTCCGCCACTTATATTGTACGACTTTCGTTTTGTACATTATACGACTTGCATTTCGTCCGTCTGAAAGACCACAATTCTCAATCATTTAAAATTTTTTTTATAATTAAAATGGTTTGAACGCAACGAAGTTATTCGGAAGTGTTAAATATCCAAGGAATGAGGCAGAAAAAAGGAGCAGGCGATTGCAAGCAAACGGTCAAGGCGTCCCGTAAGTGAAAAATGAAAGAGCTTATAACACCGCACACTGTGCCCGATAAGTGAAAAATGATATTGGGAAAGAAAATTGGAGGCGATTCGAATGAGTGGAGAAAGAGCTTCAAAAGAATTACAAAGACAAAACGATACAACCGAAGTGTTGTATGATAAGATTACTGTGAACGAGGGGCCAATGTGGACTTCCTAAACTCTCGTTCCAAATAATTTCCGAGCCGAGACACAAGAATGTAAAAGGCAATCAGTTAAATTCTCAAGAAACTACAAGAAGAAACAATCTGATGCAACCTCGTCCGAATCACTCAACAGGGAGAAGCACTGTGATCCATCAAATGAATGATCTTCACAACTCATAGACGCCAAAGGAGACTGTGATAACAATATATTATTTATTCTACAAAAACAAAACAGTAAATGATAGTCAGTCAAGAATTTCTAAAACGAAGACGAGGTTGGGAAGGAAAATGACCGAAAGCATCATCGGGTTCAGTCCAACATAACCAAAGCTAACAAATCATTAACGAGTTTTAAAGAGTCATTAAAGAGTCAAATAAACAGATTAATCTCGCCATACTTTCCCCGACTTACCTAAAAGGGAAAACTGAGTGCTCTCACCCAAAGCTAATCGAAAAACATTTTTACAAACGCCATTCATCTAGAAGATCGAGCTGAACAGAACGTTTCCCCCATTACCCCGTTCCCCAATCGAAAACGTGGCCAATCGAACTAAATTTGGTTGATATCAAGATTTAAGCTCAAAGAATGCCAACGGAAAGCACAACCAAACAACTCATCAAACAAGGAATACCCATATAAAGCACAATCCTTCATAAATACAAAAATAGAAGAAGTTAACAAACACGAAGACACAGGTGGGATTTGTTCGAAGAAGGGCCGGGTATTTATCAATTTGCTTAAAATCTTTTTTTTTTAAATCTTAGAAATAATCAATAAGAATAATTTTTGTAAGAATAGACCTTAACACTAAACCTATAGTACAAACTATATCAACTATAAAAGGCGAATGAGTATAGGAGGTCATGAAAACTTGGAGGTAATGGCAAGTGATAGCTGATGTTCATGTCCAGTTTGGAAAACTACCCTGTATGATTATCGGAAAGGAAAACCATGACAGGGTTCACTGTCTACAATCGGTTATGCCACTCAGCTTTGAAAGTTCTACAAGTTGTAGAGTTTTGCAGAATCTGCGAAGAGTGAACCAACCTCAAACGAGATCTATTTCTAAAATTAACCTTTCTCCGTTTTCTCAATCCCTCCCAGAAACAAACAAAAACGAACATATTCTCTAAGACAACGTTCATTTATGTGAGTATTACTATTATAAAAACGTTTTCAACTTGCCATCTTTTTCTTCCTCGACAACATGAAACCAGTGAATGCCTTCTAAAATAGCTCTACTCTTTTCATTGAAACAAAGTTTCCAAGCAACAGAAATTCTAAAAAAAACAAATGACGAAAAAAGGAGATTATTTTAGTTTTTCAGAATTAAAAACGAGCTTAATTGGTCAAAAAGGATGGAACATACTGGAACTATTGATTTTGAAAAGGATTGACATGATGATAGCAAACGATGGTATACACAGTCCAAGTAACTCAACTGTAGTCTGGAACAATTATTTTGTTTAACCTCTATACGAGATAGACGATAGACGATAGACCCATCCATTGAGAAAAACAAGCATTTGTGCAGTATATAGGAAGACGGAGCTTCTTGACACCTCTGCTCACAATCTCCGAGACGTTTCCTTTCGGTTGGCAGCTCATTCTCTTGAGTATGCATTCGATCAAGTTAGATACTCAGAATCAATACCCTCTATTGACAACAGTAACATTTCAGATGAGTCAAGCTGGCCAATTTTGTTGTAAAAAAATATTATATTTCAAACCTTCGTTGAAGGTAGATGAAATTAGTTATTGTTTTCTCCGCTTCTTGTTTGTACTATGCTCAAAAGTGGAACGTGCAAATTATTTACCAAAAATAACCTTATAATTGTGTGAACGAAACTCTCCTGCAGTCTTCATCTCATAGAAACTTCTCAAAGTGAACAGTTGAGATAATGAAGATTGTTTTCTTCTGGTTTTATCTCATTTCTGAGCTTCAGAATCTGCGAAACATTGACTCATTCCCCTTTATATACAGTTCTTGAAAACGTTTATGGGTTAATAATCGTTAGTTGAACTATTCCAGAATTCTCAACAGCTACTTTCCTTTCTATTCGTTTGAACACTGATTCCGGAACAATTGAAACACAGAAAACGAATTGAGAAATTAAACATAATTTCATCTTATACAATACCCTATTAATTTTGTTATTATAAACCGGGTTCAGCCTAAGAATAAGTAAACAACCGATCATTGGAAATGTGCTCATGCTGATGAATGAGAGCGGCACTAGTTCTGAAATATTCATTAGTATGATCGGTGCAAAATGATTTTAGTTTTTCAGAATTTAAAACGAGCTTAATTGGTCAAAAAGGATGGAACATACTGGAACTATTGATTTCGAAAAGGATTGACATGATGATAGCAAACGATGGTATACACAGTCCAAGTAACTCAACTGTAGTCTGGAACAATTATTTTTTTTGAGAAATTTTGCTGAGTACTTACAAAGTATATAGTGCCCAAGGTGAGTTTACGTTGATGAATAGCTATTCTCGATAAGCTCTTATGATTAACCCTAGTTTTTAGGCTTTTAATCAGAAGTCCTCCACTGACAACTACAGTTGTTCCTAATGTAAGGCAAATAACGATAGTATCGCATGCAAGAAGAAAAGAAGTCATATCTTCTCCTGGTCGAAATGTCAGAAACAAGGCATTGTTGAAATATATTTCCGGAGGAGGGGTGAAATTGTACTTCTGAAAAAACAAAAACAAATTAAACTAAGTCAAGAAAGATACCAACCGTTTCACACGTTCTACGACCTTGTTCCCTATCTGTTTTCATTTGTGGAGCAAACACGGATATTATAAGGAACTGTACAATTAAAAAAGCATAGAATATCTCGAGAATATACATTTTGCGTTTCTCACTCAAACGAATAGAAACAGCGAAAACTCTCAGAAGAGCCAAGAAGGTAACAAACCATCCTGTTACTAGAAAAAATTACATTTCATTTTGCTATATCATTATCAGCATACTAGCCACTAGTGCTACTTGAATAACGAACTGTACGAAAGTGCTCATTCCTAAAAGAGTTAAAACTCCTCTGGGGTATCCTCCTATGCAAGGCAGAAAGAATACGGGGACAGTTCCAACTGTTAGAAAAATTTGATTTGTACATGCTCTTAATTGAATACACATATTAAAAAAATAAATTTTCAAAATTAGTTACATGAGAGCGTGCCCTAGTATGGCTAGTTTGTTGGTGAAGTTTAACTTGGCAGGTACATATATAATGAAATACACAGATAAAATCATAACAAAGAACCCGAGTATAGAGAAAGAGTACATAAGATAGGCATACCAATCCATCGAGAAAAAAACAAGCATTGCTGCCGTGAATAGGAAGACGGAGCTTATTGACACCTCTGCTCACAATCTCCGAGACGTTTTCGCAAGCAGTTTATTCTCTCGAACTTGGGCTGTAGCCTTTCATTATCTCAACAGTGATAGCAAATCCTATACCTGAAACGAATGTTTTCTTTTCACCTGTTTCTGATTGTCATTTTTATATTCTGATCTTTTCGCCAGAATTTGGAATTTATCTAAAGCGATAAGAACGCGAAGAAAAAAAAGTTTTTGGAAACATACGTATGCGTGGGAAAGAATGAAGATGTCGAGAAAACTTCTAACAAACCTATTCTGAGTTAACTTTCCAAGTATGAATTCTATAATCAATTCATTTCACACTCCGACAGGTACTGTTGTTACCGCGTATTTTTCGAAAGAAAACAATTTTAGCAACTCGTCAAACTTATTAGAAAACGCTCCTCTGAACGAAACAAATGATATTATAAAAAAGAGTTTTTTTGATAGTATCTCTAGTAGATATTACGAATGTACAAACTCACTGATATCAAAGCGGAGCAGCTTGAACTCAGAAAAATATTTTAGTCTCTATTCTATCTCCATCTTTCCCACTCGTTGATCTTGTTCCAAGAGGAAGATATCTACTACCTACAAACTCAACCCGCAATTATAAACTCTGATTGCATCTTGTTTATATTCATTCTCTCGACAAAAGTCATTTATTTTTTACAGTCATAACGAGTTCGCAGCTACGTAACAACTCGGTTAACTGGAAACTTTTCATAGAATTATTATAAAAACAAAGTCTAACTTGCTGAGAATTTTGATGTATCCTTGAAGATCCTGTATATATATTACAGGTTAAAGAGCGCTCTTCAAAAGGAGAACTTAAAATTTCCTGAGATCCACTGACTCTTCACATTCTTCTTCTATTCTAGAAGAATTACTTAGGTTGAATATCTCAGAGGTAAAAAGTATTTCGACAGCACTTGAGACATTTGACATGTGGTGACACAAACTTGATCTACCTATGTAGTTTGTTAAAATAATTTTGACAGATCGAAAACCACAAAAAAATTCCGAAAATGTGAGAGCCACACTAGTGCAAACTTCGCTCAGTTTCTCAAAGATTCGTGTGCTTCGCATCAAAATGGCAGTTGAAAGCGAAAAAAATTCACTTAGGTTAGTGGGAACACAGAGCTTTACATAAATACAAATCTTAAAATAATTATCAATAATCTCGTTTCACGAATTATACCATAATCTTCTGTAGTAATATTGAAGTTCAGCGTATCCCATACGTTTTGTCAATTCGCCTTCTATTTGAATACAATCATTTATTTCTGAGAACAGTGGATATATAAGTACGCAATTGCGTCTTTTCACGGGTTGTTCATATGAGTAATCAATGCTACTATATCCATTAAGTAATGCTTGAAATAGTTGTATGAAATATTAGTTTTTATACAAATCACTGAATATAATATTCTCCTCGAAGTTTTGATACAAGCTCCATGATTAACGATGACTTCTGTTCCACTTCATCAACAAATTACTGAATATTTTAAAATCCATCAATTAGTCCCCCAAATGACCGGTGTAAATATTCAATTTATTGTTATAGAATTAGGTAAGTAGAAAATATACGGAAGATATAAACTTTCTCAATAGGTCAGCTTTTCCGAACCATTAGTGGCGATACTATACAAACTTTAAAAGTAGCTGATACTACAGGATCTGTCACTCTCTCTCTCCGAAGTCCTGATCTCATTGAAGCTTTTCAGCCAGGAGACATAATTAAACTGAAAAACGGGTATACTAATGTTCATAGAGTGAGTTTTCAACCAGTTGATGTAAAACACCTTTTTTCTAAGGGATCTCTAACCTTAAGTTGTGGACGGAATGGAGAGTGTTTGCGAATCGGTGAGTTTTTCATGGGATATACGGAAACTCCCAACATGAGCGAATATAACGCTCAATATGCTGCGAATGAGCGAGCAAGGAAAGGCTCACCTCCTGAGGAAGGAGAGGTATGTTATAACCTTTCTGATAATTTTTAATAATCTATTCTAAAGGTTTCGAGTGGCGATCCTAGACGCAATTCCGTTAACAGAGGAGGCTTTCCCGGATCAAAACGACCACAAGGTTTTAATTCTAACTCTGGGGGCGCTGGACCTCCTCCGAAAAGGCCTGATATAAGTCACCCGAACAGAGGCAGACCTTAAAATTATTTTTTCTACTCAAATTGTATCATTAAAATTTTGTTGTGTAAATGTTTACCGGGAACTTGATTGGTCATACCTTCAGTTTGATTCTGTCCTGCATCAGATTTATATATTTTTCTTAATTTTTTATTATTTGAGGTTATGCGCATCGAAATTCAGCTCTTCCAAGCACTATTATAAGCTGTGTCATGAATCGAAGCCATGTTGCGGGACACAATCGATGTTCTTGCCTACTTTAGGGAGCCCAACACGGCTTTAGTCAATACTCTCTAGTGAATATTCCTAAAACACTATTGTATGCTATTCCTCTCTTTATATACTTTTCTACGAGTTCTTATTCTGATTACGTTTTTATATTTTGTTTATATTCGTTTTCGCATTGCATTCGTTTATCATTCAATTCAAACTTCCTACACTTTACAGGTTGTATGGACTTCTAGTTTAGAGCATTTTTGCTGAACTGTGCCGTCTTGTATATAAAAACAACAGTAAGTTCGAAATAAAATAAAAATTAAAAGTGTTCTGTATTCGTAGAAACACCATGAATCAAAATGTGTGGGAAGTCACTCCCGCTGAACATCAAGCTAACCTCTCGCAGTTCATAGCTCTCAATCCTCATATGGGAAAGATTGATGGTGGTACTGCTAGTACCGTTCTTAACAAAAGTAATTTATCACCTCAAATCTTAGCTCAGGTTCAGTGATCTGAATCATATAATGAGATTTTTTGAACTTATTCTAGGTGTGGGCTTTATCTGATATTGATAAAGATGGCATGTTGACTGACAAGGAATTCTCCATTGCGATGAGACTTACTAGAAACTGCATAGCTGGAATCCCTCTCCCACCTGTGCTACCCGCTTCACTTCATCAAATCCCGTCTATGAACGCAAGTTTTTCTACTCCCTCTGCACCTGTGAATATGACTCCGAACCCAATGAATATGATGAATATGTCTTCCCCAAATGGTAAGAGTAGAAGATGACTTGAGTGCATGTATTTATGCTTTGAAGTGATGGGAACCTCTCCCATGTCTTATGGTGCACATATGAATCAGGCTACGCCTCCGTATCAGCCCAATCAGCTACTTCAACATCGTCCTTCTGTGCCAGGTAATACATTTCACCAGTGGTTGCGAGAAGTTACGAACTGCTATAGGACCACCACCATCAACTTATAGTTCTGGAAAACAGTGTGGGAATTGGATAATTCCTCATAACCATAAACTTCGGTATAGTCAACAGTTTAATCAACTGGACAAAGTGAGGTGTATCATCCATATTTCTCAGAATATCTGTTTTAAGCAAAGAGTTGGTTTTTTGAGTGGACAGGCAGGAAGAAGTGCTCTTGGAATGTCTGGACTTCCAACTCCTCTCTTAGCTCATATTTGGAGTTTGGCTGATGTAAACAAAGATGGTAAACTGAGTGTGGATGAATTTTGTATTGCTATGCATATGATTGACATGAGCAAGGTAGCTTTGTTTGTTATTTCACATCATTAACCTATTCCCACCTAGAATGGATTTGCTCTGCCTGATATCACTCCGGCCGAGCTTACACAGATGTGTGGATTATCTCGTTCTGCTAACAATAGCCCTCAGGTTTGTACTTAACTTAAGTATCATGTATTGTGCCTATTCAAGCTGGAACCTGGTGCACCACCTGCGCAAAAAAGCCCTGCTCCCAAAACGTTTGAAGATAAGAGGATGGACAACTTTGCGAAAGGTCAAGCTGAACTTGAAAGAAGACGGCAAATTTTAATGGAAGAAGTTAGTTGTTGCTTATACTACTTCCTCAAACGACGTTTTAGGAGCATCGACGAAGGGCAGAAATTGAAAAACGTGAACGTGAAGAGATGGAAAAGCGGGAGCGGGAACGCTTAGAAAAAGAAAGACAACGAGAAGCTGAAAGGCAAGCAGAACTAGGTTAGTTCCGTAGCATTCATTGATTTTGTAATATAATGCCAATTTGAAGAAAGAATGAGACAACAAGAGGAGGTTCGTCTCGAGCATGAAAGAATACGGGAAGCTGAACGCGAAAAAGCAAGAAAGGAAGCAGAGAAGCAGAGATTGGTTGAATTAGAAAAGGCTCGGGTTAAGGCTTTACAGGTAACTTTCACATACTAGGAAGTTTGATAATTGCAAAAATAGAATCAAAAGCAGCAAGAAATGGAAAAAGGAGCCCAACGTCAACAACGGCAAAAAACTTTAGGCTTCCAATTACAAGCTTTAGATGAGAAAACCACAGATCTCAACAGCGAAGTAACTCAGGTAGTTCCATCATACGTACGTAGTTATGAATTGATGCAATATTCAGGCAAAAGAGAAGATAACTGAAATCACCAAATCAATCGAAAGAATGAGGGAAGCAAGGGATGAAAAGCTTACTCGTATTCACGAGCTGCAAGTGGCTAATCAAGCGGTATTTTCTTATATTATTATTATTCGTTATATGTTTTTTTTCAGTTGAGTGTTCAAGCACAAGAACTAGCACATCAACTTTTACAACTTCAAAGTGCAAACAAAGAGACTTCCACTAGGAAGGCCGAGCTTGGAGACACGGTTAAGCGGTTGGACCATGTTAGATCTGTCGTAGAAAACATGAAAGAACAACTCAAGCAATCGAAAGAAAGAACTGCGAATCAAAGTAGATTACATGAAGAGGTCAGTAATAACTGGAAGCTGATCTAGATATTTGTTCAGAAAAAAGGAGAAATTCAAGGAAAACGATCCGAATTGTCGGCTCTCCGCGAAGAATATCAGAAACTTCTTACAAAACTGAATACTTTGCAAACTCAAGCTCGCTCTAAACTAAATGAAAGTGGGGCGGTTTATGCTGAACCTCCATCGGAAGAAATGAAACAATCGATCATGAGTAACTCAGGACACACCGATTTGAAATCAAGTGAATACATTTGAACATGTTTCTATATATACTAACTCCTACTCATTTTCAGATGGCATGTCCGCAAGCTTACCTAATGCAACCACTACCGGGACAACTAAATATCGTGCAATTTTCGAGTTTGTCGCTCGTACCGAGGACGAGTTATCTTTCCAACCAGGAGATGTGATTCTCGTGTTCGAAGGTCATGCTTCTGAACCGGGCTGGCGAGCTGGTCAAATCAAAGAGAAAGTTGGATGGTTCCCTGAAGCGTTTGCGGAACCCATAGGGGCTGTTACAACTTCCATAGCTCAACCCATCCAAAACATGCCACCTAACGTAACGCCATCGCCATCTCTTGATCGGATCCCCGAAGAAAGTGTGGTGAAAACAGCGGCTCCAATAGTTGAAGGTTTTATTTGTAAATTATCGTTCATTAGGAACTTGCTTCAGAACAACCCAATACATGTGATCCTGTTATATGCACGTGCGTCGCACAATTCCCCTGGAAGGCTAGGAACGAGGGAGATCTCTCTTTCGCAAAAGGAGATATCATTGAGGTTCGAAAAACAAGAAAATCTCGAATGCATATGATTCTGATCAGGTCATAAAACAACAAGAAATGAAATGGTGTGGCAAAAAAACCGACGGAACTACTGGATGGTTCCCCAAAAGCTATGTCAAAGTTCAGTCAAACTCGAAGCCTGCTTCGTTCTCGCAATCATTCGAACAAGCTACTCCTGCGCAAGGATCTCCATCAACTCCCCAACAAAGCTTTGCAAGCTCAAGACAAGCGTCTGTAGCTTCAGTAACAGCTTCCGCGACAGCCACTGCCGCTTTGAACTCGGCAATTCAGTCTTTGGCTGCATCGTCACCACAATCGCCACAAAAAAGTAATCATTTTATAAATTTTGCATTATAGAATGTTTACAGAAGCTTCTGATTGGTATGTAGCTCTGTTTGAATTCGAAGCTGTTGAACCTACTGATCTATCTCTTGCTGTCGGGGATAAAATTCTAGTTGTGGAACAGTTGAGTTTTTAATTATATAATTATTCTAAGTATATGAAATAGAAATGAATCTTGGTGGAAAGGTAAATGCAATGGAAAAACTGGTATATTCCCAGCAAATTACGTGGAGAAGCTAGATCCAGGCAAGTGGGGTTTGGTAGAATGTTTAATTGTGAGTTTACAGAAGCTACCCCAGTGGCTCAATCACCTTCTCATTATACCGTACTTTGCCGCGTCCGTGTTGTAGCAGACTTCAAGGCAACCGCTGATAATCAGTTATCTGTAAATGTTGGAGACATCATCTCAGTTCGCGAAAAAAGTGACTCTGGTTGGTGGGAAGGTGAAACCGTTCGGGACGGCAACCCCATAGCAGGGTGGTTCCCGGGAGATTACGTAGTACCTATTGAGGTTTGCAAACTTCGCTGTACAGAATATATTATTTCCGTTTAAGGAAGTTGATTCCGGTGCTAAAGAAATTACAGCAACTGCCCTCTTCGATTACACAGCTGGTCAAACTGATGAGTTAACGTTCTCCACCGGCGAAATTATAATTGTGAGTATTTCAAAAATTGGAACGAAACGAAGTTTTTGAATAGATTGACAATAAAGATGATGGTGAATGGTGGACAGGTCATAAAGCAGGAAAGCCGAACCAGAAAGGACTTTTTCCAGCAAGCTATGTGCAGCTGAGGTAGCTCAATTACACTTTAATACCCAAGGGCTTGCTCCGTTTAATTTATGTTCACTTCTGCACTTCTCTACATTCCCTACCTGGCATATTTTAGCTTTGCGTTTTAGATTTGTACATTACCAGATTCGAATTAACTTGATAAAAAGAATTCTTAGCAATCATAATAGGGCTTTATGAACCTTCCGCTGATTAAATGAATATTTTCCAACCTCCCTAGACATTCACTTTCACGCCCACCACACAAAGTTCAATAATCACTGAAAGCCATAATAAGATTGTAGTTTTATTCTGATGAGTATGGGAGACAACTATCATTCTTGTGAGTTTCACATTCCATACCAAAAAGCAGAAATAACCAGTTGTATTTTTATAACCATAGACAATCATGCATAGTTATTACATAATTCTATTAGTAATTTATTGAGCAGATGTTTTTTTAATAAATTCATTTTGAATTCTATTTTTATCAATAAGAAAACTGATTGTTGTGTGGTGGCTTGCGTGATGTCCATTCTAGTGCATGCTTTGTTTCTAGTTTGATTTAGTAATCTTTCTTCAGGTGAATTCTTACTTTTGTTTGAACATTTTTAGTTGGGCATGTTATTCATGAACTAATTTGTCTTCTGTTTCTAAAAAAGTATGATAACACTCGTGATCAAGACCAGCTCAACTCTTCTTATGTTATTTTTTGAAGCACCGCACCTTCTCTATATGCCGAACCACCATCTCTCTATGAGCTTCCTCCAATCGAGACTCCTATTCCAAGAAGAACTGATGTGCCAGCTCTCTATGATTTTCCACCAACACCGGGTACTTATGAGGTTGCCGTTTTCCTTCGAAGCTACTTAAACATAATTGATTAAGACAGCTCCAATGTCTGCTTTATACGAAGAACCTCCGGTAATGGACGTTTTCGTGCCAACAGATAAATTCTTGAAGTTGAAAGAAGTTTGACTGCCAGGGTTGCAAAATATTGTTATTCGATCATTTCAGGAAATGATCACCACAGAAGAGAGGTATCTGGGTGACTTAGTCCTAGCTAAGAAACTTTTCTATCAAAATTTGATCAATGTTGTAAGAAAAGCAGATCTTAATGCGGTCTTTCTAAATTGGGATAGTCTGATTGAACAATCGAAAAAAATGTTAACGAGGATGAAGAGAAATGAACCCATAGGTGGACTAATACTATATACTTTTCTGAAAGATTATTCTTTAGGATCACTTTTCTTGAATGAAATCAGCTCACTATCAGTTTTCGTGGAATTTTGCAAGGCATTTTTTGAAATTCATTCATTGAATATTTGTTCTTGCAGAAACAACAATCAGCATTAGAAGCTATTCCGATCCTCTTGAAATCGCCTGACGCAAGAGCAATCTATGCTCAATGTTGTGCTTCCACTCACGCAAGAGGAATGACCTTAAACTATTTCATCATGATCCCACTAGGAAGAGTAACAAGATATCCTCTACTTGTAGAAAAGATGTTGAAAGAAACCAATAAGATTTATGTCACAGTACATCAAGTAAGCTAGCCAGCAAGAAACAGCTCTTCTAACTTCACTACAGGATCTCGACTATGCTTTACAATTACTACGAGCTCTTGTGTCTGAAGTGAATCAGGCTGTCAAAGAGATGGACACTGTATCTCTCCTATGTTGGGCGCAACAACATGTTCGCTGCCCAAGTCTGCATCCTCCGATAGAGTTCACTTCGAAAACAAGATCCTTAGTGAGTCAACACGATCCAGAGCAATCGGATATTGAAAATATAGAAATATTGCTCTACAACTTGTTCTTACAGGGCAGTCGATCGTATCTACACTCAGGAGTACTTTATAAAGTCAGAAGTGGTAAACTCCTTGTAGGAATTCTCTTCAATGACTTCCTCATATTGTGCACCCCGGATGAAACGATCAGCGATGTAATCACCCGATATAATTAGAACATAATACATTTTTTTCAGCCCGATAGCTTCAAAATTTCCCGATCTCTTGATGTAAAACTCACGCTATACAAGCAGCCTTATCTATTGGGCAAGCTCTCACTAGAGTTGATCAAAGACAACGAACTTCAGTTCATAATCAAATATGGTAAACGCTGTTTCACTACGAGAGTTATATATTGTCTTACCTAGGTGATGAGTCGGTTCATCTCCGTTGCCAATCTCGTAATGCTACAAAAATGTGGACGAAAGAAATACAACAAGCAATTGATCTTCATGATATCGCTATGTCCGAATTGGAAAACGTAGGCGGTGAATATGATTTCATACAAAAGTTTAATTCAAGAATCGACGTTTGGTCTCTAGTACGGTTAAAGGTAGACTACTTATCGAAATTCTCAGCATTCAGAATGTAAATGGCAAAAATGTTGGATCTCCACCTGTAAGTTACTCTAAAATGCACCAGAAAATTTGCTATTCTAGCACCTGTTTCACTTAACCCTCGGTCCTGTAACCGAAAAAATTGATGCTGATTTGTCCAAACAAGACTTGGGATTGACATCTCAATTCCCGTTTAGCTCTATTGATAGTACTCTCCATATTGCTCTCTATCAAAAGCGTTTGTTCTGCCCAGACATTCCAGTACTCGGTAATATGACTAAACAATAGTCGGTGTTAGCTTATTTACTACTTCTTAAGAGCAAGCAACCGTAACTCTACGAGACTTGATCAATGAAACATCCAAACTACACGGACCTATCACCAAAAAGATGCGACTACGTACAGGTATATATAGCACATATGTTGATCAGATTGAATCTCTTGTCAGGCACACATGGAAAGAACACAGAAACTGTGATAGTCAAATTCGCTGTGCAATTATTCCAATCAGACATGTAATAAATTATTGTTTATTTTCAACAAAGACTTCATGCTACTGACTACAGCGAAACATAGTAAACAGCAAGAACGACTGTTGATCCCCTTTTATGTGAGTTAAAACTACATCAAACCGATCCGAGTATGAGGGTTAAAGAATTTACGATTTCATTAAGTAAAAGCTAAAATACAATGGATGTACAAAGTATAATACTCTAAAGCAGAGATGGAGTATCTATAAAAGTGAGATTATGTTAATGAAGTCATCAAAGTGCTAATTTCAATCTAATTAAGTTGAAGTTGTCCTCTATAATCACCAGCAGGAAGACGAGAAGTTTCAACCTGAAATATTTTCAATACATTTGTCCGGAAAAAGTATAACTCACTTCGTCGAAATAACAATGTGTTAGAGCTTTTCGAGAAGAGATTCGATTGGCCGGATCGTAGATAAGCATAGCCTGTAACCATAGCGTAACACAAACAGAAGAAGATATCATACCTTCAATAAATCCAGGGCATCATCATCCATATAATCTCCCATTATGTCAGTTAGAGGTTTTCCTCGCCACTTTGGGAAGGTAGACTTATAATCAGGCAGAGCGGTTACACCTGGCCAGTTTTCCTCAGTTGGTGTTCCAAACACTCTGTGAACATTTCATTTACATGAAACAATAGGAGATAATCAAACCGGAAAATTTTGTACAATTCGTCGATTTCGGAATCTCCTTGGAACAAAGGCTTCTTAGATGCCATTTCCGCAAAAATACAACCGATAGACCACATATCAACGCCCATGGAGTATCTTGTTCCTCCTAGCAAAATTTCTGGGGCGCGGTACCACAGAGTCACAACCTGAATATTCGGTTGAAAAATATCAGTATGTTTATAACTCACTTCGTGGGTGTAGACTCTGACGGGGATTCCTATAGCTCTCGCTAGACCGAAATCAGCAAGCTTTATAGCTCCTTTGCCATCAACGAGCAGATTTTGAGGTTTCAAGTCACGATGGATCACACGGCGCTGATGACAAAAGCACATGGCTTGACAAATCTAAATATATACACATTAATACAATCTATGTTTTGTCTATAAAACCTGGAACAAGTAGCTTTGTACAGTCTCCTTGCTCAATCCTTTGGGCTGCTGATCAAGATACTTTTTCAAGTCCATTGACAAGAACTCAAAGATAAGATACAATCTGTTTTCCTATTGAGTAACGTAAACATAATTCTATCTAGTACAAAAAACCTGCATGATCACATCTTCAAGCGCTACAACATTGGGATGCTTTAACTCCTTTAAGAGGGAAATTTCTCTGATAGCTGTCGAAGGAACTCCTTCATCCTCGCTCTCAAGCCGAATTTTTTTCATAGCTACCATTTGACTTGTTTTTTTATTACGACCTTTATAGACAACCCCATAGGTACCTAAAATATTATAACCTTTGAAGTCTCATTCATTGAACAACAAACCTTCTCCAATTTTTTCGAGCTTTACGAAGTCGTCAAGAGAGAAGTGGGATTCCCCACCATTCCTCATTTTCGTGGAAGAAGCTGTAATGATTAATGTTCATAAAATGTATACAAATTATTTCTTGAAAGAGCATTTTATGAAATATTATCATATATAAGGACAAAATATCATAAGCAAAAATGCAATAAGGGCGCTAACACGATCCAAACGTACCGCGTTTGAACGAATAGATTTGAATTGGATATGTTCCCGCGCGTTCATCTTTGCGTGTTGAGACCAGAGGAAACTGATAAATGCCTCGAAGCAATATCCTCTATGTATTATCAGAGTCCATATGTTAAAACAGTCAACTTCGAAAACAAGATCTTTTGTAAGTTACCACGATCCAGAGCCTTCGAGATTGGAAAACCGGAAGTGTTGCTCTCAATTTTGTTTTTACAAGACAGTCGATGGCACCTATGGTTCTTCCAATATGGTAGAAAGCCTTTTCACTGATCTTCATGATATTGCTATATCCGAATTGGAAAACGTAGGCGATGAATAGGGAAACGCATATCATCATCACGAAAAACAAACTTTGAAATCATGAAATTCACGAAGTATGGCATGTAGCTTAAGGAAAATCTCGAGGTTGTCAAGGTTGGAAGAGTTTTTTTTTGAGTTTTGTAATTTGCAAAGTTTAGTAACGAATTATGAACGATCTAGCCTATGCATGAATATTTCATTTAGAATCAGTAGTTTCCTGCCTTTGCAATTATTTTATTTCAAGCCTTTCATTTTTGAGCTCCAGCCGTATCTTGATTATTCGTGTTAAAGAAACAATTTATGTTGTTTTCATCAACTTTACATTGATTCTTCAGTAGGAGTTCCCTGGATATTTAGAAAAGGCATTGGTCGTAACCAAACCGCCTATTAAGCGGATCTTCGTTACAGAGGAAGTTGGAAATTGATTGAAGCTCTGCCTGACAATGTAAATCCTGTATATAACTTTCACTAATTTTTCATGCCATTCAGTATGAATTGTTACATCAACGTTCCGTTCTCTCGTACCTTATCTTTAGTTTATCCAGTATTCATTTTTGTTCCTTCCTTAATCCTTTATATATTGATAACTGTGAGTATCAGACGGAACTCATGTTTTCATCATCCATTTTTCTACCAAGTGATAATTCTAGCCGTCCTAGTAAGAATTTCAAGATATCAGAAAGTATTCCAAGTTTCAGAATTCCTTATTTTGGATAAGTAATTTTCTGTTAGACCGTTTCATTCGGATCCCCAGTTTATGCCCTTTGCTGTTCGATCTCTTCTCTGAGCCGGGGTTTTATCTGACACCAGTCTTCTTCACATATTTTTATACCTCTTTGGCACAGTATTTCTGCGTTTTAATAATGATTATGAACAGAGCTTCAGTGATATTGAAGCCTTTGTCCTCTCCACAGGTAAATGGAATTAGAAGTTTCTCTCAGTTCGTAACCATAATAGATGTGGAGAAAATTGAACTCTATTGTTATTGCTTGTCAACTGTTCATCCCTTTTGCGTTCAGTTTCTTAACCCTCACGTGGAAGGGGTATTTGAAATTCATTAGTGAAGGTCAACTTATAATAGATTATATGAAACCTATTCGAGTATTACTGTAGGCAATCAAAAATTAAGACAATTTCTCGTTTCAGTTTTATACAAATCCCATCAATGCCTGTACAGGCGCAGTTGTGTTCTGCGTAATCCTCATTCTAACTTTAGTGTCTTCCATATGCTTAATGAAAATGCGGTACTTCCATCGAATTGATAGCTCAGTTGAAATCAAGCTGTTTTTTACGAGCATTTACTTTTCTATGACAACCATGTTGTTTTCAATTCAACAAGTAAGTTCAGCTTTTTTTTTCTCGAATAAATGTGTCCCAGATGCTTCTGTTTTACTATTTATCCATATCTCCCAATGATCGAAAACTATCTGATCTACAATCCTTGAAAGGTATGTCTTCATTGAAAAAACAAATATATTCCTTTTATCCAAAAAGGTCCTATTGTGGATTTCTGCGCTATAGCCCCTCCGTGGATTTTCATAGCTTGCATAAGAGAGATTCGCATCAAAGTATTCCAACTAATTACAAAGTCAATTGATATTTCTGTGAGTTCCAATATTTCTCCTTCGTCATTAGTGATAAAAATCTGATTTTGAGTTTCATTTTTTTGTGAACATAAATAAACTATTCACACTTAGTTATCTATTATCAATACTAAGGAGGAAGGTAGTAACACAAGAAGGCGCTTTTGCCATTTTACTGTAAAATAAGAAAGCACTAGCTGGATTATCTGTCTTCTTCAATCACTGGAAGTAAACAAAAAATGTCAGCAGTTCTCTTATCAGAAGCCATTCTTATCATAAGGTCTTTCTTAGACTCTTAACCTATGCTGAACTCCGTTCTGTTTTTCTTATTGATTACAAATGTTTTTTGTAAGTATAAAGTAAGTTTTTGACACTTCTTTTATCAATATTGTGCGCAATGTATTGTAGCCTACTTGGGAATCGATAGACTCTCGTCCTTTGCCAAGCTGGTATGACGATCATAAGTTTGGCATATTCTGCCATTGGGGAGTGTACTCTGTTCCAGCTCATAGGTATCGTTTAATGAATTTATTAATAGGATTTCCCTTAATATACAGATCAGAGTGGCTATGGTGGTACTGGAGAGGAGAACGAAATCCGGAAGTCCTGGATTTCATTGAAAAGAATTACCCACCGAACGTTCAGTACTCGGACTTTGCGAAGGATGTGCGTATAAATCTGACTTCCTCATATGAATTCTGTACTTTCAGTTCAAAGCTGATTTATTCGATCCGAATGAATTCGCAAAAATTGTTAAATCTGCTGGAGCTAAGTTAGCCAATACAATATAATATTCGTTATAAATAACTATTCAGATATTTCGTTTTGACAAGTAAACATCACGAAGGCTTCACAATGTGGCCCTCCACATCGAGTTATATCTGGAATGCTGTTGATTCCGGTCCAAAGCAGAACATTGTTGGTGAGATTGATATGAAAGAATCATATTGATATATTATACGTTTCAAGAGAAATTGAGTGAGTCTATGACTGCCCAAAATATAACATTTGGCCTCTACTACTCTCTATTTGAATGGTTCCATCCTCTCTATTTAAACGATGGAAAGAAAAACCTCACTGCGTACAGAGAGGTATCTGATAACCGAAATCAACTAGATATAATTCTGAGTTTAGAATGTTGTGTTTCCGCAAATATATGACCTTATCAATACTTATAAACCTAAGATCTTATGGAGTGATGGAGATTGGGAAAGATCTGAAGAATACTGGCAAAGCAAAGAACTACTAGCTTGGCTCTATAACGAAAGGTTTCAATTTAGTTTATTGATTACTAATGTTTGCCTCAGTCCTGTGAAAGATTCAATAGTTGTAAACGATCGTTGGGGTGAAGGTGTTATGGGTAAACATGGCGGATTCCTCACATTCTCCGATCATTATGATCCAGGTGTTCTCCAACCAAGAAAATGGGAAAATTGTTTTTCAATGGATAAAAAATCCTGGGGATATCGAGCGGACATTGAGGTCCGTTTTTCAAGGGTTTATATGCTGTTGTATCCAAGTGTTAAGGTTGAAGATGTTCATACTCCATACGAAGTTATTGCTCAAATAGCTCGAACTGTGTCTTGTGGGGGAAATGTTCTAGTTAATGTGGGTCCAGACAGTCATGGTAGAATTCCTCTGATTGTACAAGACCGCTTGCAAGAAGTTGGAGAGTGAGTTAGCTAATAAATAAAACCCAGGTTTATCTTACTCTAGATTTTTGGGAGATGTTGAAGAGGCTTTATATGGTAGCAAGCCTTGGATATTTCAAAATGATACTTCAGATACTTGGTATTAATTTAAATTTTCTAATGAAGTGTTTTGCTACTGGTTTTCTCAGGTACACTGCTCGCTACCAAGGGGAAAATGAAGAACAAGAACTATATAGCAAACAAGATGCAGCAAAAACCATAATATATGCATGGGTTCTGAATACTTCCTTCGACAAGATCGTTCTTGAACATATCAAGCCAACGGCTAAGGTTCCTCGGTTTATCGTATCTCGAGTAAAACTATTGTGGCTATTTACAGACAGAAATTAAAATTCTAGGAACCAAAACAGTTCTCAAGCCTGGAAAGAGCAGTAACATCTTAGAAATTGATTCTAAACTTATTCCTTGGAGGTATTTGCCTAGAGGTGATATTATTGTTCTACGCATTGATAATGCCACTCCGCGACGCGTTCGTTTCCCCAGCAATACATCTACTATAAAACTATTTTTTAGCTTCACTCATCTCATATCAGAAGACGTCAAAAACTAGATTTTGAAAATATTGCTGATAACGACTTCTGGATTTAGACAACCGTTCTCAATGTCTACATAACTAATTCAGATTTGTTCTAATCCTACACGACGATAGAAGAACATCTTAATGATATTTAAACACTTTATCCATATATACTTATAAAACTAACTGATAAAAATAAACCGATAAAATGTTCGACTTTCAATTATTAATTATCAAAACTATGATCAGTTTGTTGATCATCTTCATAACCTTTCGGCCCTCCTCTTCTATGTCCTATCTCTCTTTTGTTTTCAATATTTGGCACTCTTTGTGATTAAGTGAGACATATATATTTTAAAACTTTACCTGAGAGCAAGTCGATTGGATAACGCCTCGTTAGAAGGGCAGTTAACGCTCCACCCACAAAAAACATGATCGACTAATAGTCTACGTGTTTTTTCAGTAAATTTGTTAAAGTCGGGGGAGTGGATCAATTGATGAGCATATTGTTTACAGCTGCAAATAATTGAATATGATAATAATGATATCATACTTATAGCTACTACCTTCCTTCCGCATACAACAAACACCTCCTCTTCAAGTTTTGTAGATTTAGCTCGTCAGCGAAAGTTAAGTATAAGTAAAACTCTGCTTCTGAAGTACAAGGATTGCGCATATAAGCCTGAAACTATTATTGTGAATAAAAAATAAGCTAATCCTTACCTGCTCAAGTATTTGAATCATTTTCGTCCATTTATGATCAGAACAAAAGACTAAAGCTGCTCTTTCTAGTTTCAAAGGAATTGAGGAACCACCGGGGTACATTTGAGTGAGAAGAAGTCGCAGAACCTGATAAGTGATAAGTTTTCAGGGTTTCATACACACAAAAACCTCGCCAGGGGTGCATTGAACTAAAGCGCATTCTCTCTGCAAACGTTTCGAGAACCTCGCAACTAAGCTGCCTGGAATTCTCAGTAAAGTTAAGAGCCTCGTCAGAAAGGAAATCGAGAATAATCTTACCATCAGGAAGTTTTTCGAAACCTTTCGTTCCGTTCACGCTCAGAATTCCCGTGTTGACGTAAAACGCTGTGTCGAGAAGAATAACTTTCATGTTGTGTGGATTAGTAGCAGCCTGGTGGTTGCTGAGTATAACACAAACCATATTTTGCAAGAGCTTACTGTTTCCGAGAAGAAATCAATTTCTTCCTCAACTTTCGCCTCGTTGAAACGTTTCTAAACTCTCATAGTATGGTAGCCAACTAACGCGAAACCTGAGCAATGATTGGCTGTAATAGCGTATTGTAAACATCCAAGGGAACAGTTTCAAGAAAGTTAGGATCTTGTTCCAGGATTACATCCCATTCTCCACTTTGAACGAGTCTTAACTTAGGATGCAGTGCTATATTAGACAAATACTTACTTCATCATAATTTTTCTGATTGCTGGAGTGAGACGTAATTTCAATGCTATCTTCAGTCGTTCTACGAGTGGTGTCTAAATCGATTATATCAACTACACATAACGCTAATCAAAGTACTTACTGGTTTAAAGGATGAAGAGCAAACATATTCAGAAATTTTGTGAATGAAAGAACGCGAGCACAAAGCTACGGATGCTTTCGCGAAATCGTCAAAATTTTGATTCATCATTCTTCTGTTAGGATAGAGCTGCAGCAACACATATAAGGGTAAGAAAAACTTTTTGCCAAAGCACCCTGTATAGATATTGAAGAACGGCATTTCTCGAGAGATTCGATAAATCCAAACAGTTCATTGCAGGGTATGACGACACCGCTGCACCTGAGACATATAATGAACTAAAACAATGGAGAATATATTACAAAGTGCTTCTGATGATAGTGATAATAATGACTTATACGTCTTTACGTAGGAGCCATCTTTTAATCGAAGAATAACATCGCCTTGTGCAAAAGTAGGGCAAATTAAGTTGAACTAAAACTGTAAATTATGACTAAACATAGCTCAATGTACCTCATTGATTGTTCTAAGTTCAAAATCCACAAATTTGATGTCATCTAGTAGTTCAAATGAAATTTCGTTTGATGAGGGAGAGAATTGAACAATGGTCTGAACATTTTATTTTAAATGAAATACAAATTAACTTACTTTATCAACAATTTGCAAGGATGACGAACTCAGTCCTGTTTTGACTCTCAGTTGATATATCAACTCCCATTCAGAAATACATAAAGGGACAACTGAGAGTTTCAACAGGCATTTACCCTATTACGAAATGTTGTTCTTCAAATAAGAATTTTCATACTCACGCTGTCATTCACTTCTTTGAGAATGTATGAAAAGTCTTTCGTTATGAAATGCTTCTCGTTAAACTTGAATTGAACATATTCTAACTCGGAACAATCATGGAACATATGTATAACCAATGTCTGCTTTCAGAAATTAGTTTACAATATGATGTAACGGAATTACCTTTGGTCGAGAACATAGCGAAGATTGCGAAGACATTCAACCGCTATTTGAAATAGGGATTTGACGAATGAAACTTCCCACGTGTAACTTCACGTGGATACATTGATAATCGCCCTGACTACGGGGCAAAAATAAAAGTTCATACACCACATTAACAAAGATTTTTGAACAGAAATATTTATAAACAAGAAATGGTAAATAACATCGGCATCCTAAGAAGAAAGTAAATGCAAAGAAAAACAATTAATGAAGATCTCAAACGGAAACCATAATACTGATGGAAGCTTAATTTGAAATCAGTGGTAACAGAAGTTCCATCAAACACTTATTAATATGTTCTGATTGAAAGGAGTCTATGAGTCAAATAAGAATGTACTAATGACTATGATAACTAACTGTGGTAACAGGTGAACGTGGTTTCATGAGGTGAAACCGTCTGAACAGATTATCACGTATTCGTTTCTGGAACAAGGCGAAAACCCACGCAGGCAGCAGTGAGTAAACGTCCACTATTGGACCTGAAGATTTGTTGGCGCTAATCTCGAGAATGGAGTTTCGAACCTCTGTACTTCGCAACTGTATAGAACGCGCGGCGGTTCCTCGTTTGACTAGTAGTGAAGTATATTATCTTAAAGTATAGTTGTAGAAACTAATTATTTAATATCTCAAAAAAACAATTAAAAATGAGATACCTGATATGCGCAGAACATGATTGTTATTGATGACAGAAATAGCGCCGTTAGAAATAGATTAAACTCGATATTTTTATTGTTTTGAGATCGAATTTTAGTTGTAGAGATTATGTAGAAGGTGTATGATGTACTGATTATCATGATAAAAACGCAAACAGCTCCAACACTGCTATTCGCTATCCCAAGAGGGAGCTGGTAGTTTCATATTAGTGCGGTGTTGAAATATATAGACCTACATGTGGCCAAGTTGTGATATAATTGACGAATAAGCCAGTTCTCCATCTTACTGGCTCCAGAGAAATTTGCCAAGGAATTGCGTGGAATCCAAACACTATAGGAAGGATGAATTGGAAGAGAACTATCTTCTTCTGATGGTTTTGCCAAACCTTGAAAAGGGGGAGTAGTCAATTTATGAGAAAGAGTACCTACGTTATGAAGTGTGATAGGAAAGCATATAGCAGTTAATCGGTTCAGAATCAGCAGAGTAGATGTTAGGAATATAAGAAGAGGACAGTACAGATATATCAACTTAATAACGAAGAACCAGTGATTAGGTTCCCCAAAATGCTCAAGGAAGAAAGAGCACACTATCTGTAACCAATACTTTTCAAAACGCATAACAGAAAAAAGAACCGACTGTTAATCTCAAAAGACGATCGAGAATGTTTTGAGATATCCAGAAAAGACAGTTCTGCGAAAAGCAAAGGTTGAATTAAACCCATATAAGAGACAACTCACTCCTACAGCGATGGTAACATAATGCACATAAAAGAGAGAATGAAATTCCTTGTTTTTGTATATCAACCGTATGGTGATGAAATACAGAATGAAGGTTGGAATAGTGTAAAGCAGAGGAATCAAAGTGTTAAGGTCGCAAGATATACAAAGTTCGCCACACGAACTTTCATCCATTTATGATTTTCTCATCGACACAACTCCAAATTTCAGCAAAGCTATGGCAACTGACATGGGTGGTGCTTCGCTCGAGCCTATCGTATGAAAGGCCAGTATTATAATTGTTTTATTAAATTGTTCGTGAATTACATAACATATTTCTTACAATAATTAATTGGAAATTTGGAAAAGGTAATAAAAGTATATACAGAGTGCTGAATAGCTCATTATCTCAGCAACAATATCATTGTTAAGATTTTACCAATACTTCTTGCACCATCCAAGTGAAACTTTCGTTTGTCAAGATATCTGTTACAGAATCCAGTGTAAGAAGTTTGTCCATTTCCGTCATCAATTCCTTAATTAACATTGGAAATACGTATTGTTTTCACGCTCATACCTTTTTTCTCTTCTTTGTTATTTTTGGACAGTTTTTCTTCGTAAGCAGCTCATGCGCCATGTGATGCAACCAGAATAGATTAGACTTCGGTTCAAACATACTCCAGTCTCCTCTGAATTAATGGCCATTTTGCAAAAATGTATAAAAGTTCTCACTTATTCTCTTTTCTCATCATTCTGTATATCTCATATTGGTACTCTCCCTGTCCTTCGAATAGTTCAACATCTGCTTCTAAGTCTTTGAATAATGTAATGGCATCTGAGTATCCGAATTAAGCTACCGAAATGAAAACTGTTGAACCTCTTTTCAATCGACTTAATGTAAAATCTATGATTTTTATCTTGACACCATGTGTACATAAACAGAAATCATTCCCGTTATATTTATATCTATAAATGAGATGAAATTTAGATCAAGAATCATCACACCTACTGCAGCTTTGTTTTGGTTGCACATTTTTCAAGAAGCAAGTTTCCAAGATGTAAATCTCTATGCTCAAATTCCAATGTCTACAAAATTTTGAAAACTGACCAGAAAAAAAGAAGATTAAATACCTTTTCAGCTATTGTTAGCGTTAAAACTAATTGAAAGAGAATGGAAAAGAACTGCTTCTCATTAGTTACCTATGAAATGAGCTTTTTCAAATTGAAAACCGTGAGTGCCTTACAGTTTCTTTTTCTAAATCTTTGCCACCTAATGATAGCCCCAGTATAAGGAACAATTGATCATCAGTATGATACTCGGATGGCCGCTCGTTATAACACTCGTTTTTGTCGGCGTAAATATCGAAAGCCTTTAAGAAGGCAGCTGGATATTTACCTACAATATCATATACTTATTTACAATATCTACTTTACAGCCTCACCTCGTACTATTCTAGTTTTTAAAACTTCTATAAAATTCGGGGTACTGAAATCGCAATCAATGCTATTCAAGGCGGACAATTGTTGCGTAATTAACACCTGAAAACGCTAACATATATGCAGGCTATTCATAAGAGATGAATACCTCTGGAAGAACTTCCTCAGCAGTAAAAATATATTCTCCATTAACAACCATTCTGTCATCCAACATTTCTGCCGAAATGGGCATAATCTTAAACAAGTACAGTATCACAATTAATAAAAAAAGGAAACCTTGAGAGCCGTGGGTGTTTCATCTATATACGTTTTAAAAACCTCTCCATAGGCTCCTTCTCCAAGCTTGACGGGATTTGTTATCATTCTGCATAACAATACTTTAGTATGATTAAAAAATCAGAACAAACTCTTTAGGTAGATCACTCCATCCCATAACCTCTTTTTGGTCAATAATATGGAGAAGATGACTTAAAGGCGTATGTTCTCCCTCATAATCCTCGAGATAAAATGGTATACTAGGTATCTTCAAAATTCTTATTAGAGTTTAAAGACACAGAACACCTACTATATGTGATCCATCCAACATAGAGTCTGTTCTCATAATAGTGATATTACGTTTCGTCATTGTAGTGTTTCTCCTATAGTCCTGTTTAAGCAACTAATAAAAAACCTTAACGAACAAGGACATACCGAGCAAGTTGTCATATTTGTTATATTATTCATTGGATGAATACTAAGCATACTCTGCTGATAAAGTTCCCGACCATTATCCTCAAACATCATAGTGTTTTGATCTACAATAGGATCTGAATTTGTTAACACATCATAATCCTTACTCGTTAGCATAGTTTGACAATCTCCCTCATCGTTGTTTTCATTGTAGAAAGTACCCGTTTTAGAATCCATAGACAACCGTGAGAGATTCGTCAGACTTTTACTTGGTGTTTCAGAGTTTATAGCTGCTAGTGGACTTCGAGAAGCACTAGTATGTAGATCACTCGTTTTGGGACTCGTTGGCTGTGTTTCATCTGAAGAATCTGAGAAAAACCAAATTTTATTCTCACTCAATATCTTACCTCGCTTAGGTGAGGATTTTCGTTTTCTGGATGAGTCTCTTCTGAAAGCACAAATATATTCGCGGTTTTGTCTGTATAACCCCACCTCAACCTAGGTGCTTCAATGCTGTCACTAGTAATTGGATCTTTTAACACGCTTTCATTCGTTTTTCTATCCGTGGATTGAACATTGTCGACCTGAGCATCCTTCTCTTTTGAAAAACTGTTTGACTGCAAGGGTACAATTGGATATGCTGAGCACTAATTAACTAACTTCTTGCGTACTACATTCTTCGATAAGAGATTGAGGGGCTACAAAAGTATGTGTTCGAGTTTCCTGAGTGGTGAATGGGCTCATAGGTTGGATAGAGCTCTGAGAATGAGCAATTGCAGATAAATCCGGTGGGGGCATAACAGGATTCCCAGAATTAGAAGCCAGGATCGATTTGTCGCGTTCAAGTACCTGAAACAAATAATTTTGTTTTTGGATTCTTCCTATAACACTGTCTAGAACTTACTGCTGAACTCTTGCTCAAGATGGGAGTTGAACACATTTGTGGCATCATCACGGACAGACGAGACTATAAATACATAGTTTATAACCCCAATCACTTCCTACTGAAATACCGATTTATGTAATGGAAAATTAGCGAACTGTCGAGAATCTCTGCGAATAGGTGATAGAACTGAAGCTAAAAAAAAAAGACTAAAACCAATATTCATAAATATACCTCTTGAATTGCCTGTCTTCGGAGGTCGAACTGGTGTAGTCTTCAATAAGACACATAGTTAAAAGAAGTAGCAAAACAAAATGAACTCACGGTTGGATGATGATTATCCCACATTTGCGATACGTTGCACACAACATAACTTTTTCGTGGAGCACTGCTTCGAGCCACTTAAACAGAACGTTACTTACGCAACTGCAATCAGTCTTACCTGTTCTGATAACTTCTCGGAAATGTTCAAGCTGATGATCGATAGCAATGGTTTTACCACGTTGATTTGTTCTCCGACTGAAAGGTTACAGGCATTTAAACTTTTAAGTAGAGAAACTGACCGCCTGGTAGATGGTTTCTCTTTGTTTTTTTCATTTTCTGTGGGACTGACATCAGGAGTATCCGAAGGACTGACTAGAGGTGTATGTTGCGACGTTTCTGATAGAAATACGGAATTGATAGTAATAGATTTTGGGTTCTCACTATTTCTAGCTTTTTCTTGTTTGGCTTTCCGAGATTTAAGATCATCTTCACTAGCTAAGACCAACCGTTCATCTTTCTATAACCGCATACTTGCTAATGAGAATTTTGAAGTTTTTGAACCTGGACCAAAGGGTTACCATCTTGATCTTCGATGAGCAGAGAAAAATCTTCATCATCATCAATCTGAATGAATATTACTATTTATGAAAGATCTTAGAGCTAACCTTTTGTTTTATTTCTTTTATATTGAGTAACTCATCAGTATCACCACACTCTTCTTCTATGACTGTAAGATTTTCTCTTGTTTCTCCTTCCTCATGCTCAGATTCGTTTTCTTTTTCCTCATCAAATGTTTCAGAGACAGAATCCAACTTCTTCTTGACTCGCTCTCTCTGCAATATTAATGATATCGTAGGTGCATGATCCTCATGAGTTACCTTTTCCCTCTGTTTTGCTTTTTTCGGAGTTTCTTTGAAAATTGGTTCTTCTTCTTTAGTTGTATCGTCTAGACAAACCGAAACATAGAAACACTATAACATCACATTACTGAAGAATGAAACTTCTGAGTATTTACATGTTCTCCCGGCTCACAATATTCATCATCATTTTGTATTTCGGAGATGTCCACAATTTGACAGGGTATTATGGAGCTAGGACGCGTTCTATGAGCAAAGCGAGGATTCCGAACCAGTGGCATTTACCTACAATTTGTATTATTTTTAGAATTTTGTTTTTATTTATGAATGTATGCAAATTCATGCATCACACGCATCTGAATGTTTGAAAATTAATACTTTCCGCCTTTACGCAAAGGACGCCACTCTACGTATATTCGGATTGCGTACCTTTCTCATAATTCTTTCTATATACTACATCCTCTATATGTATTCTTATAACTTAATATATGGTTCAGTAACTAATCTTCTTAAGTAGATTCTTCCAAGTTATTATGAAGTGAGATTATCATGGAACACTGTATACTGTATGATTAAGCAGTTTTTAAAAATTAATTTTTATTAGAATTCATATAATATTTTTCCGTTTCACAATACTTAGTTACTGAGAATGTACAGCAATTGCAATGTTTATATAAAGAAATCATTCAAATACATTCAATCGATATACAGTCATATTTTGCTTGTCACTTGCTTTGGTTCCTCCGTAGTTGGGCTAACAAGAGGTGTAGATACTTGTTCGAAAACGATTTCGAACTCTTTGAGTGATTCGCTAATTGATAGATTCATTTCATCTTTGAACGTTTTCCTTTCTTCTTCGCTCAAACCCTAATAAAAATAATGAAAATTTGTTAATAAAGTAATTTACAAACGTTTTCGGCTCTCTCAATGTTGTTTAGAAATTCGCAAGTGCTTGGTGAAAAGCTTGGCAATTCAAACATTCTGTAAGTTGATGTGATAAAATCTTGAAAATGAGCACAATTTCGGAAAGAATAAGATGAGTCGCACGAGAAAAAAGAAAACATAATTGAATGAAAATATTACGCGAGAGAAGCGTTGGGGAAAAAAACGACTAGAAGGCATTATGAAAAGAAAGCCTAATAAGGAAGTTATGAGCGTGGAATGATTCTGAAAAATGTTTGCGAGGAATATTTCATATTAATCTGAATGTTCTATTTGGAAACTGGACGGAATGTATGGCTAGGCTAGGCAGCATTTTCTTGAACAAATATGAAGAAAAGTTTGAATTCACGTGATTTATCCAGTGTGGCAATCTCAAAAATGTTTTGAAAGCATCTTTACAAGATAAATTCAGTATCTGATGGCAGAATGAAGGGAGTGTCGGCCATTCTTCTTCTCCAATATTCATGGAAGCTCAGCTTGTTAACTGCAAAGACAAAACAAGAGGCGCAACAACAAGTGAAGAATGAATAAAAAAACAGGATTGAAACAAATTTTTATTATAAAAAAAGTAAAAAACGATTTCATTGGAGTCATGAGAAAATTAAAAACTACATTGAGAAGAACAGTATATAAATATGAAAAGATGGTGGTTGATTCATGCAACCAACATACATACATGTCTGTTCCAAAGACAGGCGAACTCAGAATGAACAAAAATATATTGTGGAACTCAAAAGTTGAAAGAGAAAGAGAAAAAGAGAGAGAGAATCACATTCTTACTAGTTGGTGGTCCTCAAATAGCTTTGAACTATAAAATTTCTCCTCGTTTTGTGCCTAGTTGAGCTTTGTACGCTCTGAGTGTAACATGCTATTTCCTAAATTGAAGCGGATGAGATGTCTGTCTTGCTGACAATTCAATTAGATTGTAAGACAGCTGAAATGTAAAATATTCTGTCAAATATAGTAAAATATTAAAATTCTGTGTTGAAGAAAATGGACGGACAACTGAGAAAAAGAAAGAAAAAGAAAACAAGGTTGTGAAGAGGAATGAACATGAATGCAACCGACTCTATACGTAATTGAAAAGAAAATAACAGGTCGCACGTTACGTATTCACCCTGCTTCATTTGCATAAATGCGATTTTTGTTGTTTTTTTTGTTGTTTTTCTGTTTTTTGATCTTTTTGTTTCTTTTAATTGAATGATTGTCATTTGAGTGGAGTCATTAAACATTTTTCTTGTGATAGTGATCGTAAAGACGAAGTTTCTTCACATTTAAAGACAATAATCTCACTTTCAACTCAATTCCATTAACAATCAGCGCAGGTTTTATCTTTTTTTTTATTGAAAATTTCTTGTTCATTGATTAAACAAATGAGAAGTTGACTGAATACAAAAGAAGAATCATTCCGCTTTGTGTAGGATACGTGGTTCAACCTATCTCAACTACGTTGAACCATCACCACTTACCAACCCAATACCTCACCCTTTTTTACAAAATGATCGTGAGCAAATCAATCAAGAAAATATAAATATGTTTGCAATTGAAAAATACAAACATAACCTACAAAATCTATTATTCAAGGTCATGGCATTCTTATCAATGGACACATTGTGAATGATCCAGCTGAATTTTTAAATTTAATCTCATTTCATATAGATGATGAGGTACATGCATTTCCTCACCATCATAAGAAGCAATGTAATTCGTTATAACAAAAGTCTTTTCAATCCTCTTTCATACTTTTCCACCATTCAACGTTTTCTCATATATTCTAAAAGTTTTTAATCACTTATTCTCTCAGTTGACCTATCGTTCTGTTCGTTTTTCCTTCACGAACTTCATCAGCTTTCTGTCTAGTTTTTCTTTAAATTTTATTTCAGTTACTCTTCTTCCTTTTAGTGAACGAAAATTCAATTGACGGACTATAAGTTCTCATTTCGTCCTTTTTCATCACAAAAACATATTCACCTCACATACAATGAAAAGAGTATATGTTATTAAAGCTTGGGATAATATGAGTTTTCTAGAAAGCTTCTTTTTTTTGATTGAAAAGAAAATATATTTCTTTCTTTTCTTTCCACATTTTCTCGTAACTCACTCAGCAACCAACATCTCAGCTTTTGTCATTTTGGTGTCAGGTTTGAGCTGTCAGCTGAAATCCATTTAAATCAAAATTGAATACCAAGCTTTTTTTCCGTCATTCTTCATTGCCAAGTATAGAGAGAAGGGAAAGTGCATTGAAGAGGCTGAGAGATGCATCCTTCTATTTTTGACTGGTTCACCCTCTATTTGACTTCAAAATTGCCACCTTTTCCAGATTTGTGACCAGATCGTGTGCGTCTTTATTCAATGTACTTAAGAACCATACCAAGTAGATGTGTGAAAAGAGAAAGTCTGAAGACGGCTGACTGTGACTATTCGAACGATAATCATCAATGAGCACTAAAATTATTTAGAAAAAGAAAGATGTGTCTGTTATCGATATATATTAATGAACTTCCGCCTCGTCAGTTTATTAGGTCCCGAAGAAATCGTTATGATCCTTACAAAGATTTGAGAAGATAAAGAGAAAAGAAAATATCGAGAGAGAGATACAATGAGAGGAATGAATTTCTCGAAAAAGAGAAAAAAGATTGTCATCTCATATAACACGGAAAGGTGAGATAGAGTTGAATTGAGTAAGGTTATGGCTGTTTAAGGTGAAGACTCCTCAAATTCTGGGTCGCGTAACAACCAGACCAGAAACGGATACACTATCTTGTCAATTTGCTTTTTTAGTGAAAGAAACACCTTTAGGGTAAGATAGGAAGAGATTGAATGAAATAAGTCAAACAGAGAGAGAGACAGAGAGAGAGATAGAGAGAGGGGGTGTCGTGGTGGTAAGAGTGTAATCAAGTTATATCTTGACTGATTATTTATATTTTTCTTCATTGAAAACTGAAATGCCTTTCACTACTAATATTCCACTATAGTTTTTCAAAAATATTCTGAAAAGAATGATAATCAATGGTTTCCATAGTCACTTCATAATCAGACTGTCTTTCACTCACATCAGGGGGTCAATCGACCTTATCTAGCTCTATTATCTCATAATATAGTCAAGTTCACTCATGGTATCATTGACTTACCTCAAATATAGAAAAATAAAATATTTATTTTCCATCCTTTATCATATCCAATATCCTCATCAACTGATGCAAATGATCAGTTTCGTCTATTTTTGTGAATTTCTTTTGAATTCTTCATATCTTCCTTCAATATCCTCTATTCTCATATTGCCTTTCCAATTAACAACTTTCACCCTATGACATCAACATTCCTTTCTCAATCGTCTCAGAATTGAACATGGAGATTTTGATATTTTTAAATAAAACCTCAAACACAACTTTTTTAACGACCATGTAAATCCTCCATGTTTCACATCATTCATATTGTCGTATGTCAGTTGAGTAAAAAAAAAGAATTTTTTTGTTTTCTTCTGATTGTATATACGTTGTTTACCTTATTCTCTCAATCGAACGATACTTTCGGTATTTCGAACTATCCGTAACTGGTAAAATCATAGTTGTTGACACATTTTTCTTCAGAATTATTCCATTTTTGTTTTGTTTTGTTAAGAAAACAATTAAAAGAAAGTTTTGTGTGGCCTCTTATGGCTTTCTTTCTTTGCCGGAGGTATGAAGATGACCAATAAGACAAATCCTAAAAAGGATAATAAGCCTATGAAGATTAGATGATGTGTGACGGAGCTTGTTCGTGCAGGTGTCGAATGCTGTCAAGGTTTTTGCTTTCCTTTATGATCCTATTATTCAATCTGAAATCAAATGTATATAAATGTATCTCTCTCATTTCTTAACATTCTTTCTTCATTTCAATCGCAAACATTATTTTTTCTTTTATTTCTTTGATTTTCAAAGCTGGAATATATGTTTTGAAGATGTCCTCTAGTAAGTCAAATACACCGTTTTCTGTTTGACAAAACTGGCCGACAATTGCCAATTTCCGGAAAGAAGACAAGTGTGAGCTTCAACCACCGTATTTGGTCAAGTCGCGATGACCAAAAGCATTTAACAGCCTGAGGGCCTAATAAAGATTGACTAAAATCTTAGTGATTCAGCTGTTTTCATTCACTGAATGCTTTCTCAAGTTTTCTCTCCATTCCTCTCATCCATTGAATATGACAAACATTTTGATTGTTTATCGAAAATAATTGACAACATTCATATATTTTATGTTATTTTCAAGAATTTTCGATTGAAATTAGGTTCGTTTTCATGAATCTATAAAAGCTTTACAATTTTTATATTTATAAGCATTCATTGGCTTTAATGTCAAAGTTCTATGATGTAAGTATCACTCATCTGAATAGATCCTTCAATACTTCTTGAAATCATAGATAAGTTGAAATTTATAAAATATTTATTGCATGCAACCGATTTTAGCCATCTACCATTATTAAATGAATCTTTCCATGAAATGTTTTCTTGGTTCACGTGAGCCACGTGAATCAATCAATAATTTTTCTCATTTTTTAATCATCTAGCAGTGCTGACGCTTGATGATTCTTTACCTCTTAATCCTATAAGGACAATTATTGAAACAAGGGATGCTTAAAGCGATTTAGCAGAGGAAGCATCCATCAGCGATTGCCACAATGAAATACAAAGAGAATCAAAAGACAGATAGAGAGTGTGAGAGGATCAAAATGAACGAGTTAACGGAATAGTCAAAATGAATCCTGATGTTGCTCCAGCCAATTAACACCGGTTTTGCCTCTTTTCTCTCTCTTCCTTCTATGTGGAAAAAGGGAGTACTTAAAGCGTCAGTCACAGATGCTGGAGAAGCTAATTAGTTGCTCTTCTTCCATCATCAACCTCTTCCTCTGTTTAGCGAGCTTCATGAGGTTCTTACATTTTCGGCTTTTTCTTTGGAATATGTGGATGAGATTGCGTGACAGATTTTGCAATGATTCTGACTGGTAAAAGCTGCCAAATAGATGAAACTATGCGAAAGGAAACAGAAAATTTTGTGAAAGATACTTTAAACGGCAACATGTTGGACAAGTAAAGAGCCATTCCTTTCAAAGCATGATGATCTGAGCATCAGCTTTTGAGAAGAAGCACGTCACGCACAAGTGGACAGAACCATATGCAAATAGGAGACCACATCCATAGCAATAGCTTAACTCAATGTTAGAAATAAAATTTCCTTTTTTGTATTCTTTTAAGCAAACTCAATTGAATTTCTGTTATCTGATGAAACTTCTGTTCGAACATGATTTCTTCATTCAAACTCTCGTGGTCACATCATCTGTATGGAAAACCTCGCAGGCCGAGTACTCTTTTATCGTTTTTCTTTGATTACACAATCATCGAGTTCAGCAAAGTATTCTAATCCTCAAGCCTTTTTATACTATCTTCCTATTACTTTTTCGCTCTCCCTTCCTCTCTTACTCACTCTCTTTCTGTCTCTAATGACATCCGCGCAGTTTCGCCAAATGTAAGCTTGTCGTGAAGCTTTTTCCTTGTCGTTCACCCCTCTAACCCTTTAATGGACCACATTTAGACAAAACATAAAGATGAGGATAAGAATGAAAGGATATGATATATGTGTCCTTATGACTCTAGTTCAGCAAGTACTTGTTTCACAGATATCCCATTTTGTCCAAAAAAAAAGAGAAAGTGTTCAAGGTATCTCAACACCTGATGTTTTGAGTGAAAACTGTCCTTCAAAACTGTCTTGACCACAAACCAGAAACTTTTTGTTTCAAACTCTATAATACGAAAAAAAAATTAATTTATCACTTCTCGTTAGACGAAAGTAATTGCTTGGAGATGTTTTGATGAAAGTTCTTCCTTTAATTTCTGCTCGAGGACAACCATATGCATGGATAATTACCGTATATGACAGTTGACTGTCCTCCAACCTCAATTTTCGAAAACGCAACCTCTTCTGGTTTGAGGAGTGGTACCTGACGAGAATCTGTTCCTCTTTTACCTTTCTTTTCATTCTTTTTAATTCTATTTCTCATCTTCATCTCTCTTCTCTTAGATTTACCTTATTCACACGGAATAAATCACAAGTGGTTAACAAAAGAAAATCCACTGTCGCTCATCGCATTGACCATTCCATTTCATTTTTTATACTTTCCAACAATTATTAATTTCGCATAAACTAGATTACAACCGATTCTACATTCTGCATTACTCAAAATGATTAGGTACAAATGCGGTTCACGTGCATTTCACGTGTACTTCACATATCCCCACCTCATTGGTGAGTGAACTAACGCATGCGCAAGTGTTAGATATGTGTAACAATGATGATTGGCATGAGATTGTGTGTTGCGTACAGCATTTGAAACGTCCACACACACACATACACACCATATTCGTATGATCTCAAAAATAATTTCTGTGTTTAGATATTTCAATGAATTCATGATGCAACTCTCTCATTTCTTTTGATGAGTCTTTTGATGGTGAAGAGTAAATGGGTCATCATAATAAGCTGAAGTCTCATGAATATTATAATTGAATTCCAATTATTTCATATAATAACAATAATGCATTTATAAACTTACTCAGCATGAAGAAGACAATAAAAGAAACAAGAATTTTCAAAAAAAAACAACTTTTTTCTTATTTTTCTCTCTTTGTTCGATTAAACGAAATTGTTGTCAAAGCAATAAAAAGCAAAAGACAATTAAGTTTTTCAAGAGCTTTGTGAATGAAGGAGAAGCTTTGAAATGTCATCGTTTCAATCAAGTTGTAACAACATGTTAACACCTTCTTTTTTAAAACAAATTGTTTGATTGTATCTTTCAACCTCACCATCTCTATCCATTCACAATCTAATAAAACTTTAATTTATGCATTATATTGATTGATTTAAACAGCACATAATCTTAGCGGACGAGGAGAAAAAAATCTTTTTTTTTTCTTTCTCTTGTCTTTCAATCTATTTGTTATTGTTTCTTTTGGAGACCAATTTTGATAACCCATACTCCGCCTCTTTCCTGTCCCCCAACCCTGTCATTGTCCAATAAGCCACGCCCCCCTTTATAGTGAGTTCTCCATCTGATGATGACCAAAAGACTTTTCAGAATACATCTATTCCAATGAATTTAAGCTATTCATCAGACAAATTATTGTTGTTTTCGTCATTTTATCTTTCTTAATGTGTATAAGTGCTGTGTGTGTGTCTATAAAAGGAAATTTTTTGTTTGAAAAAAAAAATGAAAAAGTTCAGCTGTTTCTTCGTTTTACTTTAAAAAAGAAAAACGAAGTAAATATAAAATAGAATGATTACAGTGTATTTAGACGTTTATATCAAAATGTTTTGCTACATATGTTGGCAATTAATAGCCATATGGTTAGAGTTAAGGAACTTTAGAGATGATCGCTTTTATGATTTTTGTTGAAAAAGTTGTTATTTCGTCATCTTTTTTTCTTTTTTTTTCATTTAGTTAATGTATTTGTTTATAAATTCCATGAAAAGTCTCATGAATGATTTTCTTCGTTTTATATGCATATATGGTCTTTATATTTGAATATATTGAGAGTTACAGGGCGATGAACTAATGATTTCACAGCACAAACTCCGTCTTGATATTCTATTTTTCGTTTTGACGCTCTATAGCGTCTTTAACGCTCATCATGTACTGTCTAAGCGGTTGCCAGTAATTCATTGGAACTCTAATAATTCTATGTAAGTTTTAGTTATTCCATCATTATACTTTGTTTGTTTAACCATTTGAATATCCTTATGCTCATCTCTTCATTTTACTTATTCCGTCATGTTATCCTATATGATCTTGGGCTCTTTTACTTACTTAGCAATCAGCTTTGGATTTACATGTCTAAATTAGTCCTCTGACGACATTTGACCCGATGTGTTATGCCAGTCTGATCAGATTTCGTTTACAACCAAATAAGAAAATCAGCCTATCTTGATGACTTCAGTTGAAACACACAATTTTCCCTCTCACTCCCTCTCTTTCTCTCTCTTCTCTAAGTTATTCGCTCTGTCATCATGTCTTTCTCCATCTTATAAGCTTTTCGATACTAGCTATTAAACAATCATTCTTGATTATTAGTCATATGTAATTCTGGCGGAATGAACGGTTTTTCCGGAAAACAAACGGACAGCCTTTCTAACAATTGACAATTGTCTTTGTCGGTCATTCTGCCAAACCTGTGAATCTCCCGTCATTTAGGATAGTGAAAGAGCTGTTTAATTGGAAATAACAGAAGAATATGGGAGAGATAATAGGAAAGAAAAAAGGGAGAGAGATGATTTTAAGGTAGTAAGTGGTTGGATTAAGGATTTCAGCTCGTTCCGTATTGTTCTAATAACCACCTGGCGGTTTTGTAATCGCCGCCTTAACATACCCTCATTAGTACTTCCATGGAGCAAAAAAAGAGAGATCTGATTGAGAAAGAAGTGTTCGCATAGTACTAACAAGCCTAATTTTTGATTAGTTTATCCATCCAATTGGCATCGATGGAATAAGTTCTATTGTATCGACTGAACAAAACCAGTGGACATTAGGGAATTTCATTTCAAAATTCAAATGATTATTTATTCCCATAAAGCTATATTTATTCTTCACAGCATTTGCCCATTGAGTCAAACCTTGTGTGATAGGTCTGAACGAACTTCTCCTTGATCTAAGTCCTTTCCCCTTGAAGCTTTCACACTTCTCTCGGGCAGATCAGTCTAAGCGTAAAGCGATCATCGTTTCTTTTATAATATTAGCCAGTTTTTTGAGATATTCTGAAAGAGGCTACAGGAAATAAAAGGCTCGATTGGTTGTCGTGAAGGCAGCTTAACGCCTGCTGATCTCATCATCAATTATACAAAATCTAGAATATAACATTTCTACCTCGTATGATCTAGTATTAGAAGAGAAAATCGCATAAGTTACCTGCTGAGAAAGTCTCCCTCTAGAGTTGAATGAAATGGAGACCAGTTCCAAATTTTGGTTTAACTTTGGCGATAACGCAAACTAGGGAGGAAGACTAGCCATCTCCGACTATCTTGAAAAACATCATAAGGCGGCAAGAGCAAAGAGAGGAACATATAAATGGTCTGTCACCAATAGTTCTTCATAACATTATTGATTATCTTAGTTAGTCAGTTCCATTTGGAATACGTGAACGATATTCCATAGCCTTATGGGACTGTTAAAGGAAAAAACTTGTCATAAACTACTTGAGTATTCCAAACTTCCTGTTTTGTATGAAAGAAAAAAACTTTTTTTATGAATTTTTCTTAGTTTGCTGTTTGCATTTCGAAATCTGTTGCAAGTCCAAGCTTTTGAGGAGAAAAGTTTTGTGACAATCGGACTATTCGATGCAGACAGCTAGCAGCCATGTGCCTACTGGATGTGTTCGCTTTATGAAAAAGCTCTAAATAAAGAAAGAAAGGAAGACTGAAGAAGAGAGAGAGAGAGAGAGAGAAAGAGAGAATGAAGCGAAGTTTATGAAGAGAATGACCAATGACATTCGATATTCAAACAGATCATTTCTGTGGATACACAAAGTCTTTTCAAATGAAATTTTCGATGCTTATTTTCTTTGCTTTTTCAACAATCTCAATCCTCAATAAATCCATTTCATCCTTCAAGAAACCGTTAGGGGATCATATTCAAACTCAAACATGAGAGACATAATCATTCATGCCCTCAATGCAACAGTAGCATTTCTTTAGAATAATATTACAGTCCATAAGGGAAAGGTCAATTATTTTACAAGTTTTGCACCATCTGCAGTCACGGCAGGAGGTCCAGCTGTCAAGAAACTTCTTTTTTTTCCATTTCTTCCTTGCCGACTCTTGAATGTTATTGATTTAGTAAAGACATATATGGACATCATACAGTTTCAAACATAACAACAAAATCCTTTTTTTTTCAGATTTGATGTCAGCAATACCGACCATGTTATTGGAGCTGAAATTGATGATCGCGTATCCATTCACTGCCCATCGCCAGCACCTGTAGATGAATTTGAGTTTTCGAATATTTACATGGTTAGTTCTTCCATTTTATATGAAACAGAGAGAGAGAGAGAGCGCGCATGGATCAAGTGAATTATGAGAATTTTGACTTTTTTTTATCTGTTGAAGTCATCGAATAACATTAGTCACACATAAAGACCAAAAGACGTTCTGTTAATCATCCATCATGAAGAATATGGATGAATGAAAGGGAAGAGGTAGAAAGTAGATAAGAAAGAGTTACTAAAAGGTTAATCCTGACATAGTGCGAGATAATCTGTTACGTAATCTTTCTGTACTTTGGATATGAGTCTATCGTTATCGATGTCTTTCGTCTTTATCAATTTTGGCTCATCTCAGCTGTGCCAACCGAGATCAGGATGAAACAAATATTATTTTTTCGCTTAAATAGTATAGTTATTGATTGATGATTGATGAAGGCTTTTTCATTCTGGAGAGAGGTCGGCTCTTGACCTGTAGCTTATCCTTCTTAAGCCTTTCATAAAGAAGTCATCTCCGGCCAAAAGTGATGGAATCTTTTGATATTTCATATTTTGTTCGTTTTTGCTCCACAAATCCTTCTTTATGAGTATGGGAAAATGAACATCTTTCAATTGGTACTCAGCTAATCAAGGAAGCGGCCTTTAACTATATCATATAATCCTATTTGTGAGTATCTATGATGACTAACTGTATGAGTAATAGGAAATCTCTATCAACTCATTTTTGTGTTTATTTGAGAATCTCGTTTGTTTACTCTGGTCATCAAAACATTACCTGAGCTGGACATAACCTGCTCAAGAAACATTTTTCGTTTTGAGGGATAACGATAACCGCCACCATTTGGAGCATTTCCAAGAGTCAGACGTTCATTAACACTGCCAATGTTGTCATTGAGTTGGGAATTGCCATTTGGTTTCAAATTTAAGAATAGACAGCCATTCTCACAGTTTTCTTTTGTGAAGCTTCATACAAGTATGTACATGTGCTATCGACATGTTTATTGTGTACTAATTGGTATTGGATTTCCATGGCAGTGTAGTAATGAATATTGGCTTCAGAGAAGGCAGAGCAGTCGGGTTTACTGATTTTTCTGTTTTGGTGACTAATTATGAAGGATTTTCAATGTCATCCAGCATGAAATTACCTTGGGCAATAATCTAGTTGTGATTGATTTGAGACAATTTTTTGTATGCAAAATGGCATAGTTCGATGTGAAACGAATATAATTCGTTAGAGACTCAGCAAGTCATCGTCGTTTTGTCATCAAATATGCCGACATGTGACTTTTGTGAACAAAAAAAGAGAAATGAATGAATTGAGGAAGAGTAATAGAGAGATGATACTTCATTTACCTCACAATATTTTGAAGTCAAAGATCTGAAGGAAGTGGCTTGTCTTAAACCAGTTTAGATCGAAAAGACAAATGGATAAATGACCATTTCTTTTCTCGCCCACAAAGAAATCGCATTTGTCAGCTGGAAGACACATGTTCATTCGATGATTGAGAATGGAGTAGTAAGAAGATGGTAAAATTATTTGAAAAAACGTTTAATAATTGACTGACAGATGAACTGTTCGCTATGATGAAAGTCGAATAATGACCTCTGAAATAGTTTGTGTTAAGGTTCCTCTATTATATAAGTGACCATGAACAGCAGTTGGATAGAAGCGGGGTTCTATTCATATCAGGCGATGAGTAAACAAGAAAAGTAGATAAAGCTACCTTTAGATGTAAGAAGCTTAACAAATACTTAAGTTGACTGACAACTATAAGTAGTATCATAGTGCTGCTTATCTTCCTTTTACGGTTTTTGGAGAACAAGAGCATCAGTAAACTTATAATGATGTATTTATTTAATATATACAGACACACACACAGAAATAATTATAATTACATAGTTTCTGTAATTGTCTGTCTCCACCTTTTTTATGAATAGTTGACATTGTGAGAGAGGTATTCATCTCCTCCTTAACTATATGTTCCGCACTAATTTTGCATTAAACCTTGCTGGTGCCCTGCCGAGCTAACATTTGCTTGTAGTTTTGGGACACCCCGATGTAGCTGGACTGACTTCAATTATATTAACACCTTAAGAAGCACATGTGTTTGTTATAATGAAGAAGCTTCGGTAAATAAATGTATTAGCTATATGATGAGTACAATCATGCGATTCATTCAATCATCTAACCAGCTAAGAGAACAAAAAGCTGATGGAACTGTCTCTTCATTTCCTCTTCTGCCTTTTTTCCTTATGTGTCTCATATACTTCAATCATCCTCTTCTCCTTGTTATTCATCTAATCAAATTGACCCCCTGACCCTTTATGAGCTCTCTGGATTGACACCGGATATTCAATAAATGACTGATGAATTGCTAGCTAATGTCTTGCCATACCATTATTATGGGATGAGGGGAATACAATGTTTTCAAAAAAAAACTGAAAAAAATGTGAGGCTCAGTTATTCTTCAACTTCTCCGATCAATTCTGCCGGGGAATACAATTTAGGAACAGGAAGGAATTCATACGTGAAGTGTACTTCGACGTTCAAATTCATTTCTCATTGTGAATGCTATAGAGCGGTTGTTAGCATTTGCTGAGCAGGACATATAACTTAATTTGAACTAAATTCGATTCCAAATGCTGGCGTGAAAGAAGTTTCTTCGGAAAGATTATTTCAAGGACAAAAACTTTATGAAATCTTAGAAGCGAACAGCGATTGTTGTTAGAAATAGCTTAGAACGGATGAAAGTTGAATTAGGAGCTAACGAGCACAAACTGAACTAGTCGATTCATTCCCAGAAATGCCTCGGCCTCAGATGGATTATAATAATTACATTTTTATACTCATTCTTTCAGGTATCAGAAGACGAGTACAATCATTGTGTTCTTCTGAACCCTCACTTTATTGGATCATGTAATAATGAAACAAAAAAAGATGTGAGTTTGGATGTTAAGAGTTCTCTCACTTGCTGATTATAGTTTTCCATTCAACTAGTTTTTCGGCACTTTTCTCCTGTGCCTGGTGGATTGGAGTTTGTTCCTGGGCGGAAATACTTCATGATTTGTACGTTTCTTACTATAATAAACATGTTGTTTATTTATGTTTTAGCTACATCTAATGGAAAGCTGGAAGGAATCGCTAATAAGAAGGGCGGCCTATGCGAAAAGAAGCAAATGAAAATCAAGTTTGAAATTCATCCACGACGAGATCAAGTCAATCCGAAATTTGCTGCTCGTACGCTGACGTGAGCTTAATTAGCATCGCCTGGGAATTTTTATTTTTTATCTTTACAGAAGGGATGATTCCCCTACAACACCAGTGATGTACATAATACACAACGAAGATGATTCAGGCAATGATGGTGGGTAACATGGAGATATTTTGTAATTTTCTTAACGTTTTCAGATGATTCATCGACTTCTATAAGTCTTCCAATCCTTCTTCTCCTAACAATTATGATTCGACAAATTTTATAGAGATTTAAAACTGGCTAGAAAAATTTATATCCGGTGTGCGGCTGCGAACTTGTGTAAGTTCGAATACAAATTCAAGAATTTCTATCACTTGTCCGACTGTAAGTCTAGTATCTTGTTTTTATACGGGTATTGTATAATGTTCAAAAACCCTTTCTGAAACATTAGCAGCTTTTCTTCGATAGCCAGGTGCCATATTAGTATGCAAATTTAATTAGACTTTTGAAACACGCATGTCTATATCTACCTGCCTGCTCTCACTTCAATCCTTGTGTTCATCTGTGATTTATTTTTAATCTCTTTCGTATATGTATAAGATTTATATTTTAAAATGAGAATAAAACTTGGCAATGTTAAACATTTATGAATTCGCTAAATAAATGTTGTTAATAATAACAATTAAACACAAGCAAAACAGAAGAAAACTAAAACCAAGCAAATACAATATTGTACTTGCGCGGGAGAACTAGAGTTCACAGGCCAACTATGTGTTGCATGCCCAAATTTCAATAAAACATGAAAGATCAAACCAAACCAAGTCAAAGATGGCTAAATGAAGCATAATCACACTAATAAATTATTTTCCATAATGGAAGGTTACAAAAGCTGAATATTACTAAGAGGTGATATGCACAATGTAATGAAGATTACACTTATTATGATTAAACAAACGGATTACAAACTTTGGGAAAGAGCTGTACATGATAGATTTACAAACCATTATTAAAGCAGAAACAAAGCGACTAGAATTGGTAGAACAACAGTAGACAATCCACTACCTGAAAAAATAAAATTCATTTCTGTACAGTCTTTCTACCTCACTTCCATACAAAGGCAGATAGCGTGTGTCCATAAGATCTGTTGCTTTCCCATTTGTGTAATAAGAAGGGTTAAGCATTATACAAGCTGCCTGTAAAGAAACAACAAACTCAATGAACATAAAGTTTAACCTAATGATCATTCTTTTTCTCATTTTCTTTCAATATGAATTCAATATTCACCCCTTTCTTTCGTGTTGGTTCTTTCTCGCTTCCTAAGTCTTCGCTACCGGTTGTACCGATGCACGATACAAACTTCTAAGAATTCAATTTTATTATCAAAATTTAGAGAGCAAGATATTTCTCAGTTATTGAAAAGCAAGCTGGTAAAAACTCACCAAACGACCATTGAGAATTTCCTGAGAAGTCAAAACTTTTCCTCCATGAAAGCGCTCGGGTAATCTTGATAGAGGGACTCTGTCTCTAGAGTTTCTAGTTTTGAATTCAGGAATAGTCTAAGAAAGATGAGATTGAACATTGGATCATAGATTGACTCTTACAGCAGGATTGAAGCGGAATTCGGGAGTATCTTCGGGAATGAGTTCTGTAGTAGATATAACCTTTGGCTGGTCCGCACCGGCTACAGTCAGCTACAATACACGATCCCAAATATATATTAGTTAATCTATCCTTACCATCATCTTCAAATAGCTCTCTTTGCAATATTCTCTCTTACCATAATTGTCCACGGCTGAAAGAAAAAATGAAATTTGAATATATGAAACTATTACCAATTATGTAATAAGTATCTGGTTTCCAGGGGATCAGAGAGTCGGAACGTAAAGTTTGGTAAAACTACAGACAACATTGATAGTCATTTTATAACAGTAGTTACCTTATTATTTGAGCCATCACAAGATCCTACGTTAAGGCTGTGCATCGTTTTCCTACACGAGAAGTAATCTTCTTTCGAAACCTGAATGCGAAAAAAGGTAAGCGAAGAAGGTGAGAAGAGTCATACACTATAAAACGACATAGGGAGTTCTGGTTTGCATACAAACGCAATAATGTCTCCTTGTGATAAATTCAAATGAAATGGCTCAGAGGAAAAGCTGAAACATAATTATTGTATGAACTTCCCATTAAAGTATCATACTCATCGCTTCCAGGATACCATTTTATACTTCTACCAGTGCTACGTGCCCGACAATAGGACTCAGGAATAAATGATAGAAGCGATAAAATCCATGCATACGTTTTGACTGAGGAAAGTACGGAACTAATAATGGCTGTCATAACACCTAGAAATAGAAAACTATGAAGGATCTATAAATGGTGAATTAGAGTAAATGAAGATAAAACGCGAACGAAAATACAGTTTCGATTAGAAAAAGGGATGAACCAGTGTACAGTGACTTCAGAAAGAAATGAAAGTAAACTTTAAATTGTAGGAAGATGGTTCTGCGTAAAGGTGAATCTATGCATAAGGTCAAGGAAGTATTTGCAGTTCAGAGCTTGTAAGTATCTGAACTGAGTGGTATTCCTAGTTTCTGGTAGACACAGAACTGGCAAGCGAAAAACGAAAGATACTTTCAACAAGATAGAGAATGAGAATGAGTCTGAATCGGTTGATCAGGCTCAACACTAACACATTTGTTCAAGATGACAAGAAGAAAAAGTGACAGTCAAGGCGGAAATCTTCTATACTATCCGCTTGAAAAGGACAAAAAAGGGCATACATATGTTACTGACTTAGTTTCCTCATTTCCTTCTATGAACAAGAGGAAAAACACCTACTTCCACTCGGACACCCCTACGAGAAACATAATACGTCACAAATTTGATTAAATGATAATACCTAGAATTCCCTGGTTTCCGCAGGAGAGAGGGAAAAAAATAAAAACAGATGAAGTAATCACATATGTTAGTTTGAAGCAGCTGTTCATCTCTATATATGAAGTTCAATGAACTTCTTTAAAGAAACCGGCAAAAAAACTTTTTCAAAGCAAGTGCAATTTTTGAACAAACTGCTTTGCACAGTAAGAAACGTGATCTGGCTTTCATTTACCAAAATATCCACAATTCCCCACTATTGAATATGATGGTTAAACTTGCGAAAGCTAAGAGCATTAATGTGATTCTTATCAAACTTTTCAATAAACATGAAAATTGAAAGAGTGTGTCACGGAGAAACACGCATAGAATAAACTAGAGCACAAAAAACCCAGACAGCCATATTTGAATATGTCTGGGGAGAGAGTTGACTGATTTCCGAAAAAGGGTAAAAAACATTCAAAAAAGTTAGGGAATTTCTCACGTCCCAGAAATCTCACTGCGTCCTTTGCGTATATGGTAGCAACGTTTTTTGTTAGCTCTCAAAAAAAGTCACCTCTAACTGATATGGAGAGATAAAGAAAACAACCTCATTAAGTGCCTATGAAAAGTAAAGTGTTCAAATTTAACGCTAAGTCTGCGTGGACTGCCTGACGCCACCTTCATGATATGCTAATTACGTTTGTATTTTGAAAACGGCGCCTTTATTTACATCAGCCGTTTTGAAATCAGTAACAGCTTTTTTTAAAAAAAGCCTTATTGTTCTGAGTACGACGCGCATATTTGTTCAACTGCTATATGGCTATAGTAATGTGTATGGAAGCTCAAAAACCCGGTAAATCTCATAAATAATCGAGTAAAACAAACACGAACTTTCAGTCAATAGGCGAAGAGAAGTTATTAAATGCTCCAGTGTCTTTCCGAGTTTTCCCAGCGAATCGTGTTAGTCACTTGTATTCATCCAGAGGACAGTTTGTTTAATACAGTGAGTGATTGCTCCTCTCTGAAATTTTCATATTTCTCCAATAGTTAGTTGTGCAAGATTGAAACTCTGTTCACTCAGTCGTTATATGGGGGAAAAACATTTGAACTTTGCTCACGAACGTTAAAGACTAATTTTCGAACAGGTGAGGGTAGACACTTTTATGAATTATTATGATAACTTCAGTCGTTATCCTGATACAGAATGCTTTTTCAATGATATCATTCAAACTCTCTTCTTGACATTTTCACGATCTTTCGTTCTTCTATAGTTTCATCTTTTAGTTTCCTTCTTTTTTTTTACAATTTTCTCTCAAATTTAAGAGTATGTGAAATTGCCGGGCACTGTAAGGTAATGTTCTTTCATGACCTAATAGGGATGGTTCGATTATTAAACTCTTGATAATTTTTACACCAAAAATTGACTTCATTCTTTCTCCATCTTAATATCTTCAAACGTATTGATTTTTTCATATTTGAGTTAATTTGCTACAAACTGCTGTTGAACGTATAAGAAGTTCATTCGTTATTCGTCAGTTTATCTTCGATTCTCTGAAGTTATTGTTGTGTCTACGACGTCTGTTTCGAAATTCCTTCATATCAAACTTTCCTTCTTGATAGTTTTCTTCAAAATGTTCATAATATTATTTTTTGAACCAGTTATAACTAGCTGTCTATTGTTTTGTTAATTTATTGTTTTTCATTATAGAGAAGAGAAGAAATACGATTCAACTTTCTTTTATTCCGCTTTCTCTTTTCAAACTCTAAACTATTACCTGAGTGAAATTGGAAATGGATTTTGATGATGAGCCTGTCTATAATTCTCTTTTGGAGCCTGGCTCAGTTGTTCCTAAGTGAGATAATTAACTTAATTTACTTGCAATCTCTGCCTTGTGCAGAGAGAAGAAGAAGTCTCAGTTGCCAGGTGTTCATTTGATGGCAATGGCATTGCTGGTTGCATTTGGCGGCAGCTTCTCATTTGGTTATCAGCTGGTAATCACTAATCCTGCCCAAGACGTACGTTTGTATTCTCAGAAAGTTGTTTGAAATAAATTGTGATATTACAGGCTTTTATTGATTTCGTAAATAGATCCTTATCGTCTAGTGGAAAGTATTATGAATTGAACGAGTTAGAAGTGAGTTGAGACTATTTTTTTGTCGATTCCTTCATTTCTGATTTGTAGAGCATTTGGGGAGGAATTATTTCATTGTTTTTTTGGGGAAGTACTTGTGGATCTTTGTTTATCAGCATCATAGTTCACAAGTAGGATTTAGGACTTATTAATTTCTACAAAGATGTATAAGACTTGGACGAAAAAATGGTCTTCAGCTCTCGCATTTCATCCATATCTTGTCTTGCCTGCTCAGTATTGCAAGTTATCAGGTAAGTTCAAGTTTATTCATTAAGATTTAATTATTATCTACTCTCGGGCATTTCTTCAGTATGTTAACCATCGCCTCTATGCGTTTTCAAGATTTTTGATTGGTTTTGCATTCAGTATTTCACTTGGAGTTGCTCCCATGTTCATAGCGGAATGCAGGTTCACTTAACTGATTTGTTTTTACGTTCAACATATTCAAGTCCTAAGCATTGTCGAGGTAAAATATCTATGACCACTGGAGTCCTCTTACAAATCGGATTGGTTGTTGGCGCGGTTACAGCAATGCCTCATGTATGTTTTTATACCGTAAAATGGTTATCTTATGAATTTTTCAACGCACAGAACAGTTGCATTCCTTGTCACTGTTGAGTTATCTTTCATAAGATTTTCTGATTTAGGTGATGGGAAACAAGGAATACTGGTGGATGATGTATGGCGTTGAAGCTGTTTTAACGTGCATAGTTGCACTTATAATGCCTCTAGTAAAAGAAAGTCCAGGGTATGGTTTGTAAAGTGTTACTACTCTCAATCCCTCTTAGATATTTGCTCAGTAGACAACATATAACAGAATGTGAGCAATCTATCAAGTTCTATCATGAAGTGACTAGCGAGTCTGCTCAGGAGATTATCGAAGAAATGAAGAAAGAAAAGGATAGCTCCTGCGATTCATATGGATTGTTTGAGATTTGGAAAGTTCTGTGTCTGTTTCCTGATGATTTTTGAATAATTTTTTTCAGTTTTCATCTGCTCGACGTGGCACGATATTAGGAATCGTGATAATGATAACAATGGTTATGACAGGAATTGCAGGTAAGAACAGAAAAAAATCGAACTAATTATGCATTCAGCAATTAATGCTTTCGCCTTTGAAATTCTTCTATCGACCGGCTTGACAGTGCGTCAAGCATCTTATGGAAACATATTAATTTGTTTTATGAGTGTAGTAAGCTCATAAATTTTTTTTCCAAAGTGATGAACGCTCGTCCAGGTGGGAATTATCTGTTCTTCGTTGGTTATTGATTACTTTGGACGAAGAAGGCTATTGTTAGTGACTTACAGCCTGTTGGGGTTAATCAACATAATGATATACATCTTCATGATAGGATATGAAAGAACGCAGGTTGCTTGGCTCGAACTTTCCAAGAACTGAAATTTGCTGACACTTTAAGAATTCCGTTCTCGGCTACTGCCTACTCACTGCGATATCTTTGTTCAACTTGACATTTGCGGCTGGCCCGGGTCCGATATCACTATTTGTTACATGTATTCCACACTTCGAACATTTTTAATCACATATACTCTTATAGCTGAGTTAGTGTCTCAGAGAGCTAGAGGACCAGCATGTACTTGGGTTCAAGCTGCTATGAGTATTTGGTGAGAAAAGTGTTAATCTCTTCAAACTGTTCATTTTCTTATAGCCGGTCTTTCCTTTTAGCTGGATACTTACCTCTCAAAAATTCTATTGGACAGCCTCAAGCCTATTTCTTTCTTTTTTTCCCACCAATGGTTGCAAGACTTTCTGTGTCCCTCTCAATTTGAACTTTTGCAGATTATAACAGTGATCGTTCTCTACTTCTATCTTCCTGAGACTAAAGGTAAAACTGTTACTGAAGTGGAAGATTCTGTGAAACTGTTGCCCACTATTCGAAGAAAAACATAGAAACGGATACTTCTGAGTAGACGGAGGAGCAGTAGGCTTTAACTTTGAAGAATATTTGTTCGGATTCGTTTCGTTTTTCGAGACTTTGCGAGAGTAAATTTCATTTATTAAAACATTCTGCGAAATAAAAAGATAGAAAGACAATATTGAGCTATTATATGTGATGTATATCCTTTCAAAGTATTTTTGGTCTGTTACCCATTTATCGCCTCTTGGCATGAAACAGCAGTAATAACTCGCTCGTTTCTGTAGTACCACATTCCATCTCGGCAGCCCAGAGCAGCTTCTACTACCTTGAAGAGTCAGTATTAAAGTTTCAAAAAATGAATGAGAGAAAATACCTCTCCCGCGTTTAAGTTTTCTACTGGTCCACCTTCACCACTATTAAATTCCATGAAAGCGGTAAAGCCAGTGTTAGCATCACAGATTGCTGTGAGCCTAGAGCAACCTGTCACAGGATCAACAGTCTCTTCTCTTGAATATCATATTGCTTATGAATTTGAAATTGATTTTTACCTAAAACTAGAGTCGATTGATCCCGCAGCTCCATCGGCTGCCTGGAAGTCAATATCAGTTGCAACACAAGAAGTACAGGACGCTTGAATATAATGGATTAGTTTTGTGTAAGAAAAACATCTAAGAAATACTCGTCATCGCTGTTGTGGTTTCTGCAACTGTGGTCGTAGCAACCGTAGTAGTTGTTGGTGTTGTAGGTGCAGTTGCTATACAAGCGAAGATGGTTGGAGAAGATATAAGAAGAAGGAAAGCTGATGAGAGCAACGAGCACATATCTGGAACAGTAGAATTGACAGACCAAAATAGAGACTGATTATTGGGAAGTAAGTGATGAGACAACAGTAATTTCAAATCTATGAAAGACGTTCTGAGGACGTTAACCGGAAAGCATATTAATATATTTAAAAGGGGATGATTATTAGATGACGTCAAAGCTCGAAATAAAAAATTGATGAAATACCAGATTCTTTATTTGCCCCAATCAATCTTGTTCTTTACTTGATCTCTTGTAAGGTCTCCGGTTTATCTTCTAATTTCAAAACTAAATGAGTTAATTAATCATCCTGTAAGGTGAAAGAACAAAATCCGAAGAGAACAAGAACTAGAGAACTTAGACTATTGAGACATTTTGGGGGCATGGGAGTTTTGAAAGATCACAAGTTCTTTCGTTTGACTTTTGTAATTGGATCCTTGATTTCGTAAATAGGATTTCATGGAAAAAGTTAATAAATTAATTTAAGAAATACTGATGATTGATTATTAAAACAAAAAAAAACGAAGGTTTCGAGAGGTTCGAAGTTGATAATGAAACATTGAAAGACAATTTTACATTTCGAGATGTCGGAAGAAGAACTTCATATGATTTGCCTCAATGAGGAACATTTGATTAACTTCGAGAGTGAACGGAACTGGATTTCGAATGATGTTCTTTTCATATCTCTCAAACATTCCTTTCAATTCATTAAGACGCCTCAGCCTCCTCATACCTACTTAGTACTTTAATGAATCTCCTCAATACCATCTATTTCCGTCATCGTCATCTATGACGAAAGTATGTGTCGACAGAACCATTTGAAACGTAGAAAGTCGTATACTCATTAGAATCTTTTCAATAATCATGAAAAATGAAAGGTTTTGAAAAGATAAAATGTCGCAGCAGTTAGTAGCATAACTAACTATAACATGAATATTTTATGTGAGAAGAACTCAGAAATCACAAGATTCGTTTACCATTTTCTTCACAGCCCTCGCAGCTGTCAAGAGCTCAGTATCTCGACGACAAAATGTATTATTGTTATCTGAGATCATTATAATCAAACGTGTAATATAAATGCAATGGATCTGTATTGTATCATAATGTGGACGTTAGCTCCATTTGGCATGCTCACCTTATGTTTAGCCGTATACTGCATACTCACTAGGCCTATTCAAGGAATGTCCCCTGAATACAAAGGTGTTCTGCTCTCGCACAGTGTCATGTAAAACTTTCTTTATCGATTTCATAACAACTCTCATCATTATCTGTATTTAGAGCCTGTATCTCACAAATGTATTTATGCGGCGGAACAGTGCCGATCTTACTATTGCCTTGTGCAGGAGGCTACCCTAATGGAATTTTGACCTATATTGGGATGACGACAGCAGTGCAAACCCATACTCAAGTAAACCTCATAGCATGTAAGGATGATGTTGTTGTGTTTGCAATTGTTAATTGTTTTACAGTAATGGGCGCGAGTATTGCGTGTCTCTGTGTACAAAAGAGTCTCGCTATTTTAGTGCACACTAGCGAGAGACTCAAACGATTTTATAAAAACGCCTTATATGTGCATGTTGTTGCAACCAACGTTATAGTTCCAGCCTTCATTATCTCATTTATTGAATCCGATTTCCCTCCTGGCCGCCAAATTTGTTATGAAGTAATCGATAGTTGGTATACCTTAATGGATATATATTCGTTAGATGTTCCTTTCCCATAACTATTCACCACCGGAAGAACTTAATGATCCAAGAGCAATGTTTTACTCACCCAATGATAAATGGTTGAAAGTTGCTCTAATCAACTATATGGAGAACGTGGTTGTCTATTTTCTATCATCATTTGTAGCAGGAACGGCAGTTCTGAAAGTTTTAAGAGAACATACCTCAACGACAGCGTCTGCGAGAATGATCGGTGCACAAAGACAACTAGCCATTTCAAACATAGCATTGGTTGAACCATCAATAATTCATAACATCAGTTAATTATTACAGACTTTGGTTGAAGGTGCAGGTATTTGCGTTCCAGCATTAACTCTACTAGTTAGCTTATTGATGCAAACGTCGAACGAAGGTTAATCTGCTCATAATATATCAAATCAGCATAACCTTCACTCCAGTGGTTGTCAAAACATCTTTCATATTCATGGGTCTAGCAAAAATTGGTGGAACTCTTATACTTCTCATGGGTTGCACACCATACCGACATGCAGTTCGAGGCATGCTCTTGAAAAGTTTGGAATCAGAAACAATCACAATGACCATATCTATTAAGTTACTCCAAAAGCTGCTCACAAGACACTTTGCTGCTACACTGAAGGGACAACTCAAGTAATAGGACCATCTTTCACATCATCAACATCCGGAGTTTGAATAGGCTAATCTCTCAATCTTTATTGGTAATATAACATAATAAGAAGTTACAAAAACAAACATTCAACTCTATAACAAACTAAAATTACCCAAAATTGCTTTCAAGCATCATTTCCAACTAATTTCTCTTCATCTGCTCTTTTCAATTGCTTAACAGCAGTAGGCCTCCAACGAATACCTTCGTTCTTCATCAACTCAGAAACTCGTTTTTCAAACTCCGCTTCTTCAGAGATATCCTTTAAAATAAGCAAAGATTATCAAAATCGTCTGCACTTCGGGTAACCTTCTCATAATCTTTCTTAAACAACCAGTAAGCATCGTTCATAGGCTTATCTACAGAGAGTGCATACAAGTGGGCAACTGCCGAAAGCGTTAGCCTGTATATAATACCATAATTGAAAATACATTACTTTCTTTTGACAAACCCAGAAGTTATTCCTAGTCCACAAGCTTTAGCGATCCCTGTAGGACCTAGAGGAAAAGCAAAAACACCACCAACTAACGCTATAAGTGAAACATCGATAAAAATAGTTCTTATTTCTACCTGAATGTAGGCCTATTGCAAGCGCACCTGATAAAGCGGGGAAGTACCAGGAAGAAAATCGTTCTCTATAAGCTGCCACGTGCGTAGTCAAAATTCTTAACCAAGTGATCAGAATACAATAGTGTCTGCAAAGCTTACACAATGGACCCAGAGAGAAGAGCACATTTTATTCCCATACCAAAGCCGGCTCGGGCGAAACGGAGAATAGCGTAGTCCATACGTCTTTTCTGAAAACCAAAGTAAGGAGGAAAATGAATACTTTGTCATACTAATGCGTCCGAAGGACTCAGGTATTTTCTTCCAACGTTATTTATTTCATAAGTTTGTCTAGCTTGCAGATAACCAGATGATCCTCCCATTAAGAAACCACCGAGGAAGGTCATTCTCATGACCTGAAAACAGTGGATACGATGTCCGCATATGATGCAGAATCAAACTCTGAAAGAAACATCAACTTCCATCGTCTTTTCTCGATATAAATTGAGAATTCTATCCAAACCGGATGACAGAGACTCTGCGATAATCTATAAATATGAAAGATAAGTAACTTTAAAAGGATAGGATTAACAACTGGTAGCGGCTCTTCATGTGTACTAGCTAGTGGAATTGTTGATGGACCAGGCTGGGCTAGATGAGAAACACTAGCGTCTCTCGATTCAGAACTACCAGCCCAATAAGAAACATTCCACCACCTCGGTGCTGTTTCTGGTTCATCTACAGAAGCTGCCATACCATGCTAAGAACAAAAGTCTATTTGACAACATGTACGGACTCTACGTTACAGATAAGTGATATGGATTACACCATGGAAAACAAAGCAGCGAACACGTAGAGATAGGTTTCCAAAGATTTTCTCATTTAATGGATAAATGTACAGCATAATAAATAAAATAATTATTCCTGGAGTGGTTTAGGTTCTTGTTTAACATCCACATGTACGAGTTTTGGAGCTGTTTCCTCAATAGTTCGACTGACCACTGTAACTTCCTCTTCTGGCCTGGATCCTCCTAACATTGATGGCAAGAATGAAACGTCTAAACACTAGCTAACACAATTCAAAAATTCTAAATACCGGAGAAAATGCGTGAGAATCTCTCGAAACAATCCGGTGCTGGCACAACGTATACAAAAACTTCTTCGCTAGGTACTTCTGAAAACAGTTTTCTTAAACACAGTATGAAAACAAGAAATTACTTGCAAACGGAGAAAACAGAGTCATACTCTCAAATTTCTCTTCTTTTATCTTTATGCATTCTGCGTTTTCTAAAAGACTGAGCTGAAACAGATATTTTAGACCATTTAAGAACGCTACGAATACAATATCTTCCACAACCGCAGGTTGTACGGCGAACTCGTATCGGAATCTTATGTCCCTCATTGGGATTCCAGGATTTGCAATTATGAGCATGAGAACACTCTCAGACATCCATCGAACAGTTGATTCACATACTGTGCCGTTTGGAAGCGTCCAAGGTCTCGGACAAACGCGAACTTGGTTCACTTTCACCGTCCAAGCATCAGCGTTTTCGAGAGCTACCCATCTGCGACAGTCAACACCAATTTCAATTATCTGAAGTAAAAAAAGTATAAAAGAAGAGAAAAAGTTTAGTTACCAAATTGAGAGAAAGCAGCACGTTTATTCGCTTCAATATGGAAAGACTCGATATTTTGGTTCCAACCTTCAAAAATAATAAAATGCACACAGAGATGAACTGTCTACACCTCCAAATCCTTGAGGCCAACTCCTATCTCCTTGGACGAAGATATGGCGTCATAAATAGAAATAAGTTCATTCTTCTCAGTTTTGTTGGAAATATCTTTTAGCCTCTCAGCTAAGGGAGACTGTTTGACATCAATAGGTTGGGTTCTAAAGAAAACTTCTAAACTTTATAACTTTTAGGAACTCACTTGTTCTGTATAAGAGCGGCAAATAAATCATCGAGGCGCGCAAGATGTTTTGTCTTTTCTTTGTGAGTGAGCAATATCTGAACAATAACAACGACAAATATCCGTATCCAACAGATAAAATCCTACTTCTATTTCCTCTAGGCGTAAATCAGCATTTTCGAGATATCGAATCTGTTTAGTAGACTGCCGTTGGGCTTCGATTTCTTCAAACACGGAGAGCATTGAATCATCTACTTTGATATCAAGATCAGACTTAAAGTAAGCTCAATCAAGTTATATGAACGTTAAACTATACATTTCCAACATATGATCCAGCAGCAGCAATTACCAAACCAATTTCATCACCATCTAACTTCATAGGACCAGCAGAGGAGTTGTAGGCTTCAAGAGATTCGTGATAAACTCTTGCTGTTTTCTCAACTATATCGGAATGAAAGCGATGAGCAAAGAAGTGACGGAAACTGTTAACGAATGATAGAACAAGAACACGAAAAGAGCCTACTAATATGAAGGAACTGATTGATCCTTTGTAACAACCAACAATTTGGGATCTAATTTTCGTGTTTTAGAAACTAAGCCATCTGACCTAAGAACCTAAAAGATATACTCGAAACTGTACGTTCAACTGCAAAGCCAACTTGAAGAGCCCCGTATATAACCGTTGGAGAGATCTGTTCCAAGATGCAGTCGGAAAAGGAGCCATCCGTAGTGTGGATAAGTATCGACTGAAAAAGCCTATGAAGGTTTTGACTTATGGGAGATATACCAAAAGAATATTAATAGCAACACAATGATGAATGTGTTCTAAATTGGTTGGTTTACGAGATCGAAGAGGGAGAGAGTGAGAGCTGCTTTGTTCCGAGGCAATGACCACTTTTCCAGCCAGTAGATAGTCTTCAAACGTAGAGTTTGGAGAATTCGCGCTAGGAATAGTCTGATTTTCCCTGCAAGCATGTATCACTCATAAGGAGGAGAGTCAAGAACAAGCCTACATGAATAAGAGTTGATTAGCTGTTTGGAAAGCCTCCTTGAAAAATACTGTCTTAGCTTCTGATGTGCTCAGAGGAGAATTAGCTAGTTGTACTCTCAATTTTCTCATTTCAGGAAAAGTGGCAAGGTTTCGGACGATTCTCTGGAGATAGGCTAGCCTATTCGGTCTGACCATCTCTCTCACTCCTGCTGCCATTAAGCTCTAAAAGAAAGTATGATTTCAGAGCACTTGAAAATATGAACCTGAACGGTCTTGCTTCGAGACTCAGGAACGTACTCATGCATGATGTCACGAAGTACTGCTGGGTCCAACCAAAAGCGATATACTGGATTAAGAAAGAATCCTATAGCTCTAATCAGTATGAGCTATAAAATGAAACATCAAATCGAATGAGATTCATACTATACCATATCTCTTTCTTTAGAATTGAATCTACTTCGAACATGAAGCCGAGCTTGTTCGCTAACCATGTCCACTGTATCAAGTGGTCTTTTCTTCTTTTTGATTATTCCCTTTCTCATTACTCGCAATTTACTTTTCGATTCAAGCCCGATGGATGATCTGGTGGAAGAATAAGTCGCCGCCTACAACTCTATGTTTGCAAACTATTATCTTAGTATATTACCCTAATTCGTTTTGATTTGTTGAGATCTACATCTGAAGGCATCAAAATCTTGACATAACTGTTCCAATCTTGTTGAATACTAGATACTCTCGATTCAATTAATCTCTTGACAGCGTCAGACTGACGTCGGAATCTTTCGATAAACCAATGAGTAACAACGCTAGGACGTGGGTTCAGTTCCCAATGTCTCCGCAAATGTCTACAATCATAGTTAGTTGCCAATCTGTGATCGAATCTTACAGAAATAATGATGAATCAAAACCAGCACAACCGTCGTTTGGCTCTAGTGGATACAAAACAATTTCTTGCTCTGGGTCAATGGTAACTGAGGCCTGGAAAATTTACCAAAATTTTTAAAGCTGTCTTTACAACTTACTTTATCAAAAACACCAAGACTGTATTTCTTATGCTTAGTAGAATCTGACGGCTCGCAGTCACTCCGGAAAGACAAAGGTGTTGAGTGAACGATTGCTCTCAAGTGATGCCAGAACATAGAAACGTCATTCTGCAAACAGACGGCGAAAATCATGCTAATGTTTTGATACTCACTTCTGATTCGAACTCATAGTCATACTTATCATAACGAGAAATGGGCAGCGTGACTGTGGCATACCCTTTCTCACTGCTACTAGTGTCATGAAGAACACCTCTGAAAAAGACAATCCTTTTTCTAAAATAAAGAATTCTCACTTTTTAGAAACATAGAAAACCGAAGCCGCATGGGAAAGAAATCGTTTTGGATCTGGATTTTTAACTAATGCTACGAGACCGAGTACCCCGAGTGATAAGAAGATATGCTCTAACTGCCTGTATAAACGTTTATCCTGCAAAAAGGATTGAATTCGGTGAACTATAGAGAGTGCAAGCATCACAAATATGAAAAATGTGCAGTTTGACTGACGGAATATGCAGAAGTTTGAACTCACACGCAAAATAGGCATACGAAGAGGTAACGGTAAATCACCAACGCACACATGACGTTTTCCTGGATCCGATAAGTACTCATTCAGAAGCGGTCGCTGGAGAAAAAACATGACTGAGAAATTCTTGAGACACCTACAGGCACAGTTTTTCCAACATATGCACATAAAACGTACATTGACAACGGAAGAGCTCTCACAAGGTCAATCAACATGAAGTATCCGCTAAAAGCTAAAAGCTTTAAAAAGGAAACAATACTGAGAACATACGGCCCCAAATCTCGAAAAGGTGGAACAGGTGGAACGAAGACAAAGGGAGAATCTTTCTCACAATATGTCGGAATGTCTTCTACATTTCGTTCAGGCCAATGAGAAGGATCATCTAATGGGGGGAACCTCGAAAAAATCGGTAAAACGACGTTTCTTTCTTCGTCCCTACCTCTCATAAACGCTTGGATGATCCTGAGTCTTCTTAGAATAAACCATATTGTAAGCTAACTCGTGCATGATGAACCAACGCATGACTTTCATCTGATAGCCAAACCTTTGTGCCATCTCACTGTTTATTTTCAGTTTTTTGTCACCTACAGAAAATGAATTAACTTGAAGAAAATAAAAAGTTATGCTAACCTCCTAACTCTACTGATGTCCAAATATCAGCATGAGTATCTAAAGTGAACCCCTGCAATCAGATATTTACATACATATTCAAGTTATTAGCTAACATCTCTTCCTTCATCCATTGTCATATCTTCTTGACTATCCAAAGTGTTGTTGAGGTCATCAACGTTATCAACGACTTCACAATTCTTCTCCTCTTGCACACCTACGATGGCTCGTGAAGTCTAGAATTTAAAAAAATGACGTCATGAGGATAAATTTCGATCTTACCTGATTGCGGAAAAGCCTATACCTCTCTTGAAAGGTGATGCCGTTTTCAATAATGATTGGGCCACAGTCGGAAGATTTCTCGTTTCCAAGCTCATTGAATTCCGCCCTCTTTTTAGCAGAATATCTGAAGACACAAAGTTGAAATCAAAAAGCAAACAAAGAAAACCTCAATTGGCCATGTGGGAAGACTCGGCCTTGCTGTACATACTCTTCGATAGTTTTCTCTATATAGTACCGAACGATGGAATCATCTACGGAAGTGATATCTTTATGACAGAGCAATTGAATCTAAACATCGTCTTATTATAAGAATCAAGAATGAACAAGACGCTCACACGAGCAGGAACATTGTCTGGAGTAGAAACAGTGGTTTCCAGAAGACGGACCAATGAAACATCTTCTAAAGCTTTTATGCATTTCATCAGAGATTTCTTATCAATCTTAAAAAAAACATATGAACTGGAAGAATTAGAACTCGAGAGTACAGCAAAATGATATCCAATTGCTTTCTCCTTCTCTTCTATTATACGCAATGTTCGCTGCATTGTTACGATCACTTTGGTATGGTTTAGGGTCTCCATCAAATCATTGAGACGTCGAAGAGTAACATCGGATATTCTTAACGTGCCTGTATATAACTTAATGGTAATATTCAGATACATTGATACATACTGAGCTTAGAGTTCGCGAACTTAATAACTTGTCCCATTTTGAACGGACACGGTACTCCTGTGATTTTTTGAAAATCTTCGAACAATTTAATAAACCTCTCAGGCTGACTGTTGGCTTTCCAGAAATATCTCAAATATTGCCGTCATGGAAGGCAATCAAGCTGACTCACTTGATGCATCTGATCTTGCCTTCCATTTTTTGAAATTGACCAACGTAATCTTTTCTATCATTGCAAACATTAACAATAAAAGCAGAAACACGTCTGTTTCCGGCTTTTGTCGTAGAATCCATAGAAAGACGATGTCCAATCTATCTATGTTTTAATAAAAAAAAACGGAAGAGTGCTAACTTCTATTCTACCAAGACCCTCTCCCCCCGATTCACGAATAGCACCTAATGTAATATCACTTGGCAATCTATATAGAAACTGTGGATTCCAGAGTAATGGATCATAAGCCATATAAGGAGTTGCTGACAAAGAAAGAGTTACGAGAACCTTTGTAATATTCACTTACCTCTATCCGGGTTGAAGTTATTAGAAGATGTTGACGGTTCAGCATTATCTTTCGATTCTAATCTTTTGGTTAATGCTTTCTTAGATCCTTTAGACTGCCGATGAAAAAGTTCGGAATAGAATGAGTGTTTAACTTACTTTAGTTTTATTAGTTATTTCTTCGTCTAATTCATCTGCATCTTCGGCATCGCCTTCCTCTCCATCGTCATCAATACATGGAGATTCAGGAGATTTCGAGTCTTTCGGATCCAGCACAAAATCCTAATAATCCTGGTATCACAAATTTAGTTTCCTGTAAACCTCGTCATCCTTTTGGTTTCTATCGTCTTTACTCTGCTCCTCTTCGTCTTCACCATCGCTATTTTCTTCTCGATAAAAGTTCTCTAGAAATAGAATTTTACAACAAATTTGAGTAAGCTAGATACTTTTCTTGGAAGAATTCGTTGTGCTTCTACGGGCAGCTGTTCTTTTGGTTCCACGACCCATTGCCTGAAATCAAACGTTCATTAACTTAAACGTACATAATCGTAAGACGAGGCAATGTTAAGAATACTATCTTGGAGAGTAGACTCTGTTTATTTCATATGAGAGTACGCAAATGTGCGTTGTACAGCCTCTTAAAAGACTCAATGATTTGAACTGTGGTTGAAGAAGGTTCATCGCATTTTGTAACATTTCCTTCAGGCTGAATCGGCTGATCAATACATAAACGCGAGAAGCTTGATACTCTTTCAGATATTGTTTCTTCCATTCCCCACCTCTTCGTTGTACCTAGCGGGAAATTGTTCTTGAGAAGAAAATAGTTAGGCATCTAATGAATATCTGAAAGTATCAAGCTTTCATATTTGCCTCCTGTATAGTTTCTTAGTTCACAGCATTCTAATTTCAAAAAATGCCTACGTAAGATATCTTTGTAAATTTTTGATGGTATCAAACCCATTTAGGTTCGGTTTGTTTGAAGAGGACCTGGCGAATAGCGTCTACATATCATCTGATGATTGCCATTTTCGGAGATATATACCTGACTCAATGAGGCATCTTGAGAAAAAAAAGTGAGAAAGATTAACTTTGGAAGGCTTTGTATCATTCTCCATCTCAGATTCATAAAGGAACATGACACAGCCCTAGGTTTAGAAGCAGAGATATCGAATAAATTACGAATATCACGGAAAAAAGCCATTCAAGCGTACGAAGATAAAAAGAGAGAATATGATGAAAAGTTTCAAAAATCGGATGTATTTCATGTTATGCTTCCACATTGAAAATGACTCCACTTTTCAGAAAAAACTGGACTCGGAGAGATCAGTTGAATGCTCTGAACAGTATGTACTATCCCTCTCTCAAGCATGGCTTGAAGAATGTAAACATCCTAGTTCAACTGCGAATATATCCATCCATGAAGCCATTGAAGTAGAAGATTCTTCAAACAAGTATGTTCCCAATTTAGAAGTTTTCTTGTTATTGTATCTGTAGGTCTCAGAGCGTCACAATTGGGAAAAGCGCATTGGATGCGTCTGAGCTGAACAACTCAGTTCCGAGTCACTTATTCGATCATACAAATAACGAAAATGTGTCATTTGTGAATAACAGGTTTTGAACTCACTGGTTTACTTTATAATGTAATTTTTCTTAGTCTTTTCGCTCAATCAGTGTCATCGCCATTACCTATTTCCGTGCCAATCAAAGATTTTCATTTGGATTCTTACAATGGAGCACGGCCGTCTTTCGCTGGAAATATATTCACTTCAACTCCACAGATGAAGTTAGAAAATATTTTTCTTTAACATACGATTTGTTTCTTCAGAAAATCCTTCAAGTTTGGTGGAAATCAATTAGCTAATTCACCTCTCGTAGAGGAAAGTGTATTTGTTGAGAAAGGTAATTAACGATCACGGTTCCTACAAGTCTTTCTCTTTTCAGTTTCAACTGATATAAGTAGGTTGGAAAACTGTGAAGACTCAGTCTTTGTTATGAATGAAGTGGAGAAAAAGGTAGAATCACCTCAAAGAGATGAACAAGACGTTGGCAGTTTATATTGTCCTCTTATTATGTACGCCGATTGTTTGGAGAAAAAAGAGGACAATGACTTAGCATCATCTAGATTCGAAAGAGGAAATGTCAGTTTTGAAGTTTCAATAGTACAACGTGATATTTCTTCCAGCCAACTCTCAGAGTCAAAATAAAGCGAAGAATAAATGATCTCATTTCCGTGTACGCTAAGAGAACTGTTGATCCCTCTGATTTACGGAAAATCGTTGATTGTTTTACTAATCTGCTGAATGGAAATCAAACTGACGCGTACTAATATATCTCCATTTATCTGAATACAAATTCCCGTTTAGAACTCTGGATAATCTGAAATTAGATGATTCGGACGCTATTGCTTACGCGATCAAAGTGATCATAGATTATTCTTTGGTGAGGTCAAATTCAACTTTATTCAAATTCATTCTTTTAGAACGTGATAATAATTGATAAAAACCTGATAACGTCTATTTCAACAGTTTTGGTACGACTTAGTTCTGTATCAGAGCTTTTTGAAAAAGTTTTGATAGGTCGTTTCTTCAGTTCATCTCATCTGTTAACCCTAGACACAGAGAAATGGTAAAGAAAAAGAAATGCTGTTAATTGAAATGCTCATTCAGTGCTTCGTTTGTCTCAAAGTTGAAGAGTCTGCCCGCTGACGCGAAATCCTCAGTAATAAACGAAGAGAAAAGTACAGTGAAACTTTTCTTCTCCCTCTTCATTGAAGGTATACTTGAAACATTAATATTCATCGTTGTCAGTTTTTAGGAAGTACTTTACTTTCTTTAAAAAACCTTTGGAGCATTTTGGCCTTTGTCCTAAATACGTCGCATATTGTTCTAGCTACAGTGATAATTGTCAACAGCATTCTAGAGGTGAAGACTGTTTTTGATTGTGATCAGTAAGCTCGTTTCAGACATGTTATGAAGTTTTATTGAAAACGTATCCAACGCAATTTAAGAAAATACTTGACTTGGTCAAAGAGGATTTCCTGCGGGAGTTAGATGCAGGCGTCATGGCTCATGAAGAAAGAAGATCAGCCGGGGAGGCAGTACACATAACAGTTCTGAGAAACACAATAGAAAATTTAATTGTTTGAAACTCACGGTTCAATCTTAAACATCAAATGAACTCATTTCTCATCTGTTTGTTCGATTGTTGTATGGAAGGACTTCCAAACAAGACGGGTTGATTCGAGCTTCAAGCAACCTAAGGAGAAAGAGAATCAGATTCTCCATAGGTTTTCATTATTTACCTTTCGTCCAGAGTCGAAATCAAATCTTTGTAATTTTCACTCTCTAAATTCCCCTCAGAAGCAGACTGTAACAGATAAGTATTCAGTTATCTTTTTTTTTTGAGTTACATCTCTCGTGCTACAGTTGAAATAAACTTTTACACCTGTAGGTAACAGCTCTCGGAGAATTTTAGTTTCAGAATAATGTGGCGGGTATTTTGACCTTCCGGTTAAAAGAGCTTTATAGACCTGGGAGAGTTCAAGAAAAGCGTTAAGAATAGATTAATACCCCTGGAGCGGCACTGAGTAACCAGTTACTTGGTATGTTCCGTATTTGCATTACAACGCCAGGAGGCAAAGTTTTTCCATGGTCTATTAACAAAAAAGATGATTGAGGATTCATACTTGCACGATGGTATGTTTCGCTACAAGTTCTGATCAAGACAGCTCTCTCTCTTTTTATTGTATCGTATTCATCGAAGGCGTCCCACTGTAATTGAGAGGTAGAGGTTTAGAACTCAGCGATATACCAACGTGTAGGTTTATGAAATTTTCGATTTTCATTGTTGATCTTTTCATAGTTTCAGTTTTCAAGAATATTTCTTGAGCGTTTTCTATGTGGCTGACGTAATATTCTAAAGACCTTCTGGGCAGTCGGAGAAATTTTTTAAATTTCAGAGTTGTCCCATATTTGTCCTCCTCTGGTTCCCTTCTTGTCTCCGAAGTGCACATTTCTTCGCCTACTTTGAAAGCTCTCTGAGAGAATATTTCAGCTAAGTTATTATTCAAAATTGTTGGATGAAGAACATTGACCTGTAAACATAATGATAGTAGTAGTCTAACTCTACGGAATTTTACTCTGAAAGGCTCTTCATTGGAACAAAATTCAATCCGTACTAAGTCGTTACCATCAGAGATTTGTTTTCGGAAGAGCATCACTTTTTTAGGATCAAGTACACAAGCTCCAGCATCTTTTGAATGAAACTTCTTGAACTTCAAGAACAACTTCGTACCGTTTAAAAAGCATTTCAATGATAGAGGTGGAATCCGACCAAATTTCATTGGCAGTGGCCTGAGCTTCTCTTTCGCTAACAGAAATCTTCCCCCGTTATCAACATTCTCAACTTCAACACTTTAAATTCAGAATGATTGACAATTTCTCCAAAAACTTGCCTCTCTTTATTGGATACCCTCACTATTTTCCCTCTGAAGAATCGATGATTAGCATATGCTAAGCATGGTACTGATTCAATCAGCTATCAAGTGCGATAAATTCAAAAGCATCTCTTGAATATTCTCACTCACCTGATCCCTTTCAAAAAATTGTAAGGTGTTGTTACGTGCGAAATCCTCCAGTTTGATTAGCAACTTGTGATATATACGAGTTGCGAAAATAGGCTTCAAAACACATTCAGGAGAGGAAGTCAAGTAAGAACGCTACCCGAACTCTCATGTCAATGGGAGTCACAAATTGAACAATGTGGGCCCATACAATATTTGTTCCATATTTCTGAAACAAATTTTTGTCATTATTTAAAAACTTTTTTTATGACTTCTCCATTATAGTTTCGAATAAGTGCTTCTGATTTGGTATATTGCCAACACATTTGGGATAACTCGTCTTTCAATCCTCAAAAAGGGAAATCGAATGGAAAGGAGTGTTTTCTTACTTTGTAATTTCCAATTAGGATCATTTTTCATTTCGATTACATCCAAAATTACCGTTGAATCTGCTTCATTTAAGGCACTCATGTTTTGTAAAAGGATTGAGTTGAGCTGATTAAAAGACACTTCAAAAATTAGCTTGTGTAGTATTGTGTTCAGGGTTCAACGCTGCGGTTTCAAATCAATCGATAAAGAACACTCTATCCGACTAACCGTATCATGACAAAGATATGATTAAAAAAAATAGGTTTTGTCTGTTGATTCCCCCCCCCCCGTACTAGACACGCCCCTTTTTGCCGTTTCGCGCACGCTTTTGGTTTTTAGAGAGTTGAAGAAAAGAGGATTTTTTCGAACAAATAAGCCTTATGTTCTAGCCTAAGCCATCTCAAAGAAGTATAACCTTAGCCTTATTAGCCTAAGCCTTATGAACAAGTTTAAGTATATCATGAACAAGCCTGAGCCTTATTTTATGAGAAATAACTCCTACAACCCAGCCTTACTATCCTAAGCCTTATGAACATCTAGCCTAAGCCTTATGAATATCTAGCCTAAGCCTTATGAACATCTAGCCTAAGCCTTATATTCTAACAGACAAGAGCCAAAAAATACATTTAGGAATGATGCGAATCACACATATCGAGGATTCACTTCGTCACGGGTTTCTTCACAAGTTCATATTTGAACAGAAGTAGTAAAGTGATATATTATGACTGACTTAAACAAAACTTACTTAGATGATTGCTTTTGGGATCGAAACTCCGCCCGAATGTCTTCGAGACCATGTGAAGCTTCTGTTTCTATGCTGAACAGATTTTTTCATCTCCAAGGCGGGTTGATTCAGGTGACAGCTTTGATTCAATTACGAGAGTTTTTACACTAAACCAATTTGAAGCTTGGATACAAGCAGAAGACATAGTACCCTGGCACAGGAAAAATCTTAGCCTACGCGAACGGATGTTGTTTATTGTCTTCTGTGTGAGTATTACGTTTCTGCAACTATCTCTATCAATTTCATACCATTTA